>JASDQU010945602.1:9071-32075 GCA_032191745.1 Picea mariana
TTTGGATGTATATGGTTTTGGAATTCATGAGTAATGTTAAAAAGGCCTCTGGAGCCTCACTGTAATCATTCTACTCAGACGAATGCGTATAGCATCCATATCTCTTCTCAGAGATAGCTACCACCATTTGAGCAAGTATTTTCAGTTCTGCAATTTTATAGTTTTAGCCTATTTTATTTATTCAATAGAAGTTATTGTTCACTGGATATATGTTGTTGTTGTCTGTATCTTTATGTTATTGTATTCAATCTGTTATTCATTTTGTTCCACTCATAAATCCGGTTCAACAACTTTCACATACAATCTTCATTTGGTGTGCATAATAGTTCATTGGAAAGCTCTAACTAAGGAGTACAATATTACACCATGGCCTAGGTTTTTCAAAGGAAAATCTAGGCCCTGAAATTTCCCAGAAAACATCATTTAGGGCCTCAAAATGCCCCCAGAGTTTTAGGACCCATAAAATCCTAAAAAATCACAATAAAACTGCCAAGATAGAGAACTTTTTTGAGGTAGTGGAATATGCGGGTGGCCACCAATATCCACCTGGATCATTCCCTCCTTAGAAAGCAATGGTCCCCATTGCATCAAGTTACTACTATAGATGAGGAAACATTTGTTGAATCTGAATCTTGGTGATCCATTTTCCTTGTTGAAGAAGTTGTTCTGCTTTGACCACCCAAGAGAGTTGTATGTTTTGTTGGCCAGTACCCTTCATCTCGGTGCCCATGATCTGATCCATTGTAGCCTGCTCAGGTAGTTGGGATTGAGGTCTGTAGGGGCCAACTGCTCAACCACCTTCGAGGTGTCCAATAGAGGTGGAAAATATGGTCAAAGAAAATCCACATTAAATACTAAGTGCAATCCAAGGAAAGGAGGAATATTCAATTCGAAATCATTTTCACCCACGGTGTTTTTGATGGTGTAAGGCCCATATTAGAGTGGTATGATATTTCTGTGGGGGTTCGTGAGGCACTCTTTATGCAAGTGTAACCATACCTTGTCACCAACTTGAAACTTGTGTGGAACTCGATGTTGGTCATGTCGCTACTTGTACTTGGAATTGGCCTTCTCCAAGATATCGTGAACTTGTTGTTGGAGCTGATAATCCATTCAATAAATTTGGTTGCTCTGTCTACCTTAGTCTAAGAACATGAATACTCTATTGGTGAATATGGAATGGGAATATCTACATTAGTGGAGGCTAATGGCTGGAACCCCAAGAACACATGAACATGGTTGTTGCCAATAGAGATATGGAGGGATCTGTTATAACTATGTTAAACATATGGAAGGCTCTCATCCCATGTACATGGATGCTTGGAGTTGTACATGTGGATGATATGCATAATCATATTGTTGACCACTTCCATTTTCCCATCTATTTGGGGGTGAAAAGAAGTTGATTTTGTCAACGTGGTGTCCATCAAAGACCATAGGTTGGACCAGAAGGTATTGAGGAACCTATTGTCCCTATCTAAAATAATGGTCAATGGTGACCCAAAATGAACCCAAACATGCTCAAAGAATATCCTAGCAGTGGCCTTAACTGTGATACTCTTTTTATATGGTGCCAAAATGGTCATCTTAGAGAATCGATCGACGACCACAATGACACAATCATGACCATGTTTGGTGGAGGGAAAACCTGACATGTAATCCATGGAGACTAACTCCCGTGGCTTGTCTAGGGTAGGGAGCAAAGTGTACAATCCTTGTTTCTTGATGAATGGTTTAGGGATGGAACAAGAAATGCATGACCTGATATACTAGTTGATGTCTTGTCGAAGCTTTGGTCAGTAGAAATAATTTTGAAGTACTATTATTGTATTTTCCATGTTGAAGTTACCTACCACCCAACTATAATGTGCCTCCCAAATTAGTTTTGCATGCTCACTTGAAGGAAGATAAAGCTGAACTAGATAGCRTGAGAGCACATCTTGGAGGTGGAATCCTGGGACTTGTTTTCCTACACTTAGTGTTTCATAAGTTGCAGTGAAGTCAAAGTCATTATTGTATAATTGTGGCCTCCTAGAGGTATCATTCCCACAATAGTTAAGAACTGTGGTTAGTGCCACAACTGTGTTGGTTATGTGTTATATTCTTTACATGACCAACCTCATGCACTGCATTGCTCTAGGAATGTGAGGGAGTCATTTGGGGGGGGGGCAGCCCCCCCTATCCAGAGGGTTGCAGGGGGGTGGAGCTCCCCTACCCAGGGGGCCGTAGGGGGGATAAATTTTTGGGCGATTTTTTTGCATCTGTTTTTTGTGGTTTTCAGCATGCGATTTTCACTTTTGGCAGTTTTGTGGTGCATGGGAGGATTTATGGCTTAGCCCATGGTTTTCTAATTCTAGTTATGAAATTAGGGTTGTATTCTAATCTAGGTCAATGGATTAGGGGTTTTGGATGCCATGGGATCCTATATATATTGTATTTCAAACAATGAAAAATGTAATGATGAATATGAATTAGAGGTGTGATTCTAAACAGGTTGTTGGTTTTCCTGGTTTGGGCTTCCAAGGTAAATCTCTGTGTATATGTGTGATTGCAATCATGTTCTTTTCTATTTTTTCAAGAATTTGAGTGTGCATTGAATTAGTGTAAAAGATTTAAATCTTATAGTTGGTATCAGAGAAGTTATTAGCTTCAGGGGAGTTAGGGGAAGCACTAAGGAAGATCTGAGAAATGGAGAAGGCTCTGGAGAGTAGCTAGAATAAGGAGGGAATGGACCCCATAATGATGGATGGTGAATAGACCAGGGAAATCATAAGGAGTTCAGGTGTGATGCATAGCAGATGACCCTACCARTATAGGATGAATAATAAGAAGAGGGATGTAGCAGAGTGAGAGGGCTTGGATAACAATGAGGAAGAGGTAGAGGATCTTCGCACTATGGGTTAGACTGAGGATATCTTGCATGCCACATATGAGAGGAAAACCAAAGGTCATGGGTMTGGTGCAAAAGAAAKCTCTCCATTCCAGATCCAAATTAGTGTGGAACCCACAACCCCATGTGTGACTAACACAACTGAAGAAGAAAAAGTAGTTAACCAACAAGTGATTAGTGGTAGAAGATTTTTTTCAGGACATGGGTCTAGTAGCAGAAGTGCAARTTCAATAAGTAGTATTCAAGTCTCTACACCACATGGAGGTGGTAGTTCAACAAATTTCACAATGGMAKAACAAGATCCAGCTATCAGGTTACCAAAGTTTCGAGGGGACGGGTCAGATGACCCAGAAAAAAAAAATTCATYTGTGAGAAGATATGGGAAGCAAATCATATTACAGATGAGGATACAAAGGTTGTGCAGTTGGAAATCAYGTTTAGAGACTGCACATTAGATTGACACATGGGTCTCTCAACAAATATCCCAACATGAACACCCACAACTGTAGAATATGTGAAGAGGAAATTAATAAATGAATTTCATAAGACAAGTTCAGAAGACTAGTTTATGAGTAAAATGATAGAGATCAAGAAGAAACTAGAAGAATTAGTCTTGGAAGTGGACCGGAAATTCAAGAGACTAAAAGGTAAGTTAAAGTACAATATCACTTATACACAACATAGCCATTTTTTTGTTAATTCTTTGTTGCCACACTTGAAGTATCCTTTGAGACAACAAAAATTCCAAAGTCAGGGTGAGGCCATGTAGGCAACCTTACTTCTAGAGGAAAAATGATATGAGCATACAGATCTAGTTGTGGAAGAGTTGAAGCAATATCTGAAGAACTTAACATTACAGTTAAATTAGAACAAAGGAAAGGAGAAAATAAAATATGTATGGTGTACAATCCGCAGGGCAAAATGCCATCACAAGAATGAATGTCCATTATTTTTGCAGTATATTGGAGTGGGTATGCCAAGCCCTTTAGATTCATGGGGACCATGGTGCGAGATTGGAAAAATATATGGGCATGATCCCTATCATTTACCCCTAATGCAAAAATATCAGACAATTCTGAAGAGTACATTTTGTAACTTTTGTAAGTCAGTTCGACACAAAGACAAGGACTATAGAACCTTGGAGATGATGAAAGAAAGGAATATAGATACGTATAGGGTGTAGGTTGAGCATGTAACATGACAATCTGTGTAGCATCTGCAGTACAAGACTATGCAATAGCCACAGTACAATCCCATGCAACAGTTTGCAGCACAACCACATTATAGTGTGCAACAGTTTCAAGGGAAACAACAACATAATCCCGCACAACCATGCTCAACACCACAACAATAAAATAATCCACAACCACAGTATAATCAAGGACCCTAGTATAACACACCATGTGGAGATAATCAGGGAAACAAAGGAGGCTTCAGAGGAGGAGATTGTGGAGGAAGAGGCTTTGGAGGAGGTCGAGGACCAGTAGTGTGTCATAACTGCTAGAAACCAGGATACTATGCAAGATACTTCCCACATCCACTCGTAACATGTATGTATTTTCGTGTAGCAGACCATGAAACAAAAGACTATCCAACATTGTTGATTAAAATACATGACAAGAGGAACCAGACTAATCAAAACGTGCAATGGATCAAGGTGGAAAACAAAGAAGAAGACATAAATAAGATTAACATAGTGACTAGAGGTCGAGCCAAGATAGAAGAAGATGCATCCAAGAAGGATCAGGACCAGTACCAGTACCAGTAGATCATGAAGAATATAGCACCCGAACAAAAGTTTGATGCGCGCAAAGAAAAAGAGATATTCAAAGAAGCTAGACATGAGATCTTGAAGGAAATCATTGCATCCACTTTAGGAATGAAGCCAGTAGATGAGATACCAGTCTATGACATGCCTTCATTATTTGATCAAACCAATCAAGAGAAGTCTTCAGAACATGTAAGTAACTTAAGAAACTTTTTGGGAGCTTGTGTCAAATTGTCGAGTGATTAAAATTCATTACAAGTACTGCAAAATTTATTAGAAAAGTGTAATGTTGGGGAAGAGGGGGTAAAAAGAGTAAATCAGGTTTGAAAGAAGAGAAGAACTAGTAGGGAATTCAGATTGAATGCTAACATAGGATATTTCAATATGGGGGATATCATACTAGACTTATGATCTGAATTCAATGTTCTACCAAAGAAAACTTGGGAAGTTATGGGAGAACCACAATCGGGGTATTCACCTATTCAGTTGAAGTTGGAAAATCAACACAGAGTGGTGCCAATAGGAAGGTTGAATGGGATTCCATTATATCTAGATGGTGTATGTACCATGGCTGACTTTGAATTCATTGACATAATGGACAGTGCTTCACCATATCCAACATTGTTGGGTCTGGATTGGGCCTTTGATAAACAAGCTATTATCAATTTGAAGACAAGGAAGATGATATTTGAGTCTGGAGAACACAAAGTTATTACGCCATTGGATCCCTCAGAAGGAGGAAGGTATGTGGAACCTGCGATAGATAATATTCTAACAGAAGATGTGAATCAGTTATACAGAACTACCACGCATGAAGAAGATTATATCAACCCAACTGCAGATGGCATGCTCAGTTGGAGGAGTAATAGTTCTTGTGCTTCAGACTTTGACACAGGACTGGATAACTGAAAGTAGTTGATACATGAATTATCTACCAGGAGATATTCTAGAATGACGCGTGTGCTGAGATGGGTTGGTACAGGGGTAAGAAAATATCCTACCTTTTATGGCTTGAATGATTTAGAAGAATTTATGATGAAATATGAGGTAGAGGTTATGGAAAATCAAATATTATTTTTTAATTTTTTTAATTTTTTTATACTAGGGGAATCAAAAACTCACGATTCTTGTACTTGCGTGACACATGGCCGATACCCATCCTCTACCACTATAACCCCAGGTGTTCCACATAGCCTACAAGCATGGAGCACAAGTAAATCGGGGTGAGAATTGAACTTGAGACCTCCTTTACATATTTCCTTCCATTTACATGACACTTGCCAATTTGTCTACACTCCTGTGGGCTATGGAAAATCAAATATTACTAGAACTAGATATTTCTTTAAAAGCTACACCTACAATATGGTGGGGTACACACAAGGAAAAGATCAACAATTTGTTTTAGTGGAAAAGGTTACTGTGCATAAGATTCAGTGCAAAACATGAGCATAAATATGATGAGAAATATGATGGATATAGACAACCAAAAAAGCATGTAGAGAAGTTCATAGTTCAATGGATATTAGTACCACCAGAAGAATTTCCACACCATTTTATTCACACACTAGAAGACATTCTGAAGAACCAGTACACATAACAAGAACAATGCAGAGAAACTACTAACTAGGAAGAGATACAAAACAACTTTTTAGTTACATTTTCCTTTGAGCATGACAGTCCAAATATTTATACAACATTGAAAGTGGTAAGAGACATGATATTTTAAGAACTAGAGTTTGAAATAATTCTAGAATCTTAGAGGTAGGATATCGAGATAGTTAAATAATTGCTACATTGTTATCAGGTAGAAGAAGCATAAGAACCAACAAAAGATACTCCATGCAATATCTAGATCCCAGAAGTAAAAGGTGAAAGAGAAGTAGAAGGTCCCAAGATGGAATTAGAATATTATGATGTTCCATTAAATATTAATAAGGTCAATATTGGAACTGTAGACAACCCAAAGATGGCTAATATTGGATATTATTGGGACAATCAAACAGTAAAGAGGATCACATAATTACTGCATGAATACAATGACTTATTCTCAGCAGCATTCTCATAGATGAAGGCGCTAGAAGGAGATCTAGGAGAGATGAAGATCCCATTGAATCTAAAATCAAGACCTATTAGACAAAGACCATACACATTGAATCCAATATACAAAGAGAAGGTGAAGATATAAATTGACAAAATGCTAGAATTTGGTGTTATAGAACCTGTAGAAGAGTCAAAATGGATCAGTCCCATGGTGGTGAAAGAAAATAATAAAGGGGGGATTAGTATTTGTGTATATTTGGTAAAATTTAATGATGCTTTCTTACATGATCCTTTCCCTACGCCATTCACAAACGAAATTTTGGAGAATGTAGGGGGTCAAGAAGATTATTTGTTTACAGATGGATTTTCAGGTTATCATCAGATCAAGATAACACTATAAGATAGACACAAGGAAAAATTTTCTACAGAGTGGGGATCACTTCAGTATACAATTATTCCATTTCGATTGAAGAATGCACCAACCATTTTTTCAAGAGTAGTAGTAGCAACTTTCAAGCACTTTATTCATAATGTTTTGGAGGTTTACTTGGATGATTGGAAAATTTTCATTTTTCTGAAAGATCATGTTGAAGTATTAAGGTTGATGTTCTATAGATGTAGACAATGTTAGATCTCATTAAATATTAAGAAATGTATTTTCAACGCACCTTTTGGGATTTTTTTAGGGCATGTGGTGTGTAAATAGGGTCTACTAGTTGATCCTACCAAAATTGTTGTTATAGTTAACTTACCACCACCAAAGTTAGTGCACCAGTTGAAAACTACATTGGGCCATACAGGGTGTTTCAGAAATTCCATAAGGGGATATGCACAGATCAATGTGCCAATGGAGAAGTTGTTGAAATAGGATACTAAGTATCAATGGAATGATGAATTCCATGAGAGTCTAGATATTTTGAAGGAGAAGATGGTTACTGCGCCAATTCTGGTATTTCTAGATTGAAAACAATAATTTCATGTGCATGTAGATGCATCTTCAGTTGCATTAGGAGCAGTATTAACCCAACCAATAAAAGGTGATATAGATAACCCTATTGCATTTGCAAGCATAAAATTGTCAGATTCAGAACAAAACTATAACACTATAGAAAGAGAAGGATTAGAAACGGTGCATGCTTTGCAGAAATACATACATTACTTATTGGGACAACACTTTAAGATGTTTATAGATCATTCAACTCTAAGATACTTAGTTAATAAGACAATGTTTGGGGGAAGGATATGCACATGGATATTACTATTTTAGGAATTTGACTTTGAAGTTGTGGTGAAGCCTGGTAGATTGAATACAGGACCAGATCACTTGTCCAGGATAACAAATGGAGAAGAACCCAGTAACTTGGAAGACAACTTTCTAGATGCACAATTGTTTTCAATACAAATTGTAGATGAATAKTTCGCTGACATTATTGATTTTTTGAAGTGGTCRGAATTTACTAGTGCGCAGAAGAAAAATTTGGTGGTCAGAGCTGCAAATTATTAGTTTATTGCAGGTCACTTATAGAAACTTGGAGAATATAACATCTTGATGAGATGTGTGATGGAGCATGAAAGATCCATTATTTTGACAGAAGCACATGAAGGGATTGCAGGAGGACASTACACAAGAAAATCTATCGTGCAATAGGCATTATGCACAGGATTATGGTGGCCAACAATTYATAAGGATTCAAAATAATACTGTCAGAAGTGTGATGTTTGTCAAAGAKTTGGGAAGCCATCTAGGAGGGATGAGATGCCACTGAGACCACATGTTACGTTAAAAGTGTTCGATAAATGGGAAATATATTTTGTAGGTTCAATTAATCCATCAACAAGGAGATCAAGATCCAGATATATTATTATAACAACAAAATAMTTGACCAGATGGGCTGAGGCAACACCGATAAAGGATTGCAATGCARAGACCGCAACATGATTTTTATATGAGAATGTAGTGACAAGGTTTGGATGTCTAAGAATATTGATGAGTGATTAGGGGACTCACTTTATTAGCAATACAATTGAGGCAATGCTTGAAGAATTTAAGATATACCACCAGAAGAGTACTCCTTACCACCCTCAAGCAAATGGAACAATAGAAGACTTCAACAAAATTTTGGAGAATGCCTTGACAA
The DNA here is from genome assembly GCA_032191745.1 of Picea mariana. Taxonomy (NCBI): domain Eukaryota; kingdom Viridiplantae; phylum Streptophyta; class Pinopsida; order Pinales; family Pinaceae; genus Picea; species Picea mariana. The sequence goes on from JASDQU010945602.1 coordinate 17,908, forward strand.
AGAGTTGTAATGTAAACACAGATGATTGGTATTTGAAGGTACCATCAGTACTTCAGACTTATAGAAATACATGAAAGAAATTAAAAAGACAAATACCCTTTAGATTGGTATATGGACAGGAGGTAGTAGTTCCCTTAAATTATTTGATACCAAGTCTGCACATTGAAACAATTAGAGATATGACAAAAAGTGGCGTAGCGCAGGAAATATTGTCTCAACTGATGGAATTAGAAGAGGAAAGAATCATGGAAGGTTTCCATCAAGAGGTACATAAATCAAAGGATAAAGCATGGAATGACAAACATATCAAGAAGAATAAGTTTAAGGAAGGATATATGGTTCTCCTCTATGACAGTAAATATTTGCAGTATCCAAGGAAGCTCAGAATGCATTGGCTAGGGACATATCAAATAAAGTCTGTCACATATGGAGGTGTTGTACAACTTCAAGACTTAACATAAAAGGAAGTGCAAGGAATGGTGTATGGTAGTCAACTTAAACTGTATAGGGAAATCCAACCTACTAACTTTCAATAGTTGTGACGCAACAAGAAGACTTGTACATATTGTAAATAGTAGGAGCTAAAAGAAGAAAAAGGAAGATAAAAACAAAAAAATAAAGAAAAATCCAAAAATAATTAATTAGGAGGAATAAGTAAGAGATAGATAATTCAAGAATGAAAGTGTGTAGCAAACAAAAATAGGTGTGACATAATTCATAAGACTGCGCACAAGAAAATTAGACACCGCGTAAATAACTGGAGAAAGTGAAAAATAAGACAAAACATTAATGACCGGGTTTATAAAGAGGGAAAAGCATGGGAAAGTTCGACACTTAGTGATTTTTGTGAAACAACTATTGTCCATAATACATAGAGGTATCCTATGGATGGAGAGGACTCTCCCAATAGATGTGGACCTCATAGCTAAGATCATAGGTTTTCCTACCAGCGGTGTAAATCCATAAGACTATCTAGACAATAAAGCCATGGATAAATAAATTCCAGAGGAAGTTAAAGAAAACTTTGGGACAAACAAAAAAACCTGAGGAATAATCATCAAGGATAACAATGACCATGTAAAAACAATTTCCACAAAGATGATGGCTTGCAAACTGTTGACGAAGTGCAGAAAACAATAATCCTTAGCAAGAGTTGTAGCAATAGTTGCATAGTGTGCAAAGGGTGTAGTGTTCAACTGGGCACCATACTTGTTGAACCAATTTTTGATATATTGTAGAGATGAACATGATAATGGAACAAAATTCCATTACTCCTATTTTCTAATATTGATTGCATTGGTGGGTTGGCGGGAGACCAACTTTTCATCTTTTCTAAATAGAAAGGGGAAGTGTAGTGCAACGTGCTACAGAAATTTATGGAAGGAAAAGGAGCCCAAGAACCAACATGCAAACAACATAGTATTTTCTATGTTCCTGGAAGATATGAAAAAAAACGCATCCAATATCTGGAGGATCCCAATTGAAGTGATACAAGAAAATGAATTGATTGCTAATTTCAAGGCTTCAAGACACCATTTGTGGATCTAGGCCAGAAGGGAACCAAAGAATAAGTGGATGGAAATGAGGTATTGCACATTGCATGAAGAAGTAGTCTAGATTGTGAAAGACTGGCCTGCRCAGTGGAAGGTTCCAACAACACAAAATAAAGGAACAAAGCCTAAGGAGCCAACATAAGAAATAACATCCAAGAAGATAAGCATTCCAATAGATAATACAAGGAAGGTTGCAGAGCATGGTCAAGCCTCAGAAAGCARCGTAGCAATAAAGAAGCCAAGAAAGAAAGATATTTTGTCAAGGACAAAAGTAAAATGGGATGGCAAGAATGGATATAGCTCTCGCCCAAAGAAAGTAAAAGATGGGGAAGCAACAAAGAGGAAAATTGAGGTGTAGACCTCAACCACAACAAAGAAGAGAACGAGAACACAAGAGGCAAAAATAAGGAAAAAGATGAAGTATCACAAGAATCCTCCAACCATCACGATTAAAAAGGATGATGCAGAGGTGGTCGCAGACAAAGTCCAATATAGAGGAGAGGATGTAGTATGAGTAGCAAAGGCATAAAGGGAAGAAATTATGGAAAAATTAGTATAAGTACATGACATATTACAAAGAATGAAACTAGATAGAAAGCATCATCCAACAGTGAAGAAGAAATAAAAAGCACAGGAAGCATCAACGCAGAAGGAGAAAGAAGAGACCATGAAGATAGTAGTCATGAGAAGTGAAAGATTCAAAGTCACACAAGAAATGTTGGAGGTGGATGAACACACAATACAAATACCAATAAAGGATGTGGAACATCTGGAGTTCGTTCTGGAAAAAATACCCATGAAAKAATTATATGGAATACAAGYGAGTATCATGTCGAAAGTACAGTCTAGAGCTAGGGAAGATGCCACCAACCTAGCACTCAACCGCGAGGTGAAAGCGATTTTGCAAGTGACATGTGAAAAAATCATGCTGRAAAAGGAGGAAGATAAGCAATGCACAAATAAATTAGAAAAGAATATTACAGAGGTATACAAGAGTATACTAGAYTGCACGCAGGCACAAGAAGTTACAGAAGAAGAGAAGATACAACAAATTGTGTAGACCATGGAGAAATACAAATAAGAAATAGAGGAGTTAACAGARAAATTAACTTTAAGCACACCTCCAGAAGTACAAGAGTAGAGAGAGAAAGAGGCTACTGCGCACRTAGAGAGTATAGTACAAGAGGTTAAAGAAGTGGAAGAMATGTATAACATGATTTCACATATTTGGACCAGCCTAGAAGAGGATGAAAAGATMTAGTAGTTGGAGAAGAGAGAGGAACAATTGAACATGGTGGTTCARGACTTGAAGAAGAGGGAAAATACCATGGACATATCCCTAAGAATTAAGCCACACATGAGTTGAAGAATTTGTAGGCAGAAGTAAAGACTGTGCAGTAGGAGAAAAAAGCAAGGTAGGCTCAGTTGGAGACATTTCAGCAACAAGCCGAAGGGATGATAGACAAGCTCTAAACAGAGAAGGGAAGATGGGAACATGCTCTTGTAGAAAGTATAGAAGATCTAATAGAGCACGTAACAATGTAGGATTTGGAGACAGTAGCATGAAAGAGCACACATACTAAGGAGAAAGCGACAGAATTGGGAAAGAAGTTTCATGCATTGGAGGTAGCACCGCAGAAGGTGCACTAAGGCTAAGTGGCTCAAGACTAGCCACATGTTAGTGTTGGGGGCCTATTGGAGTAGGCATGTTTGGATAATAGCATAAAAAATGAGGCATATTGGACCAAGAAGGAGAGCACACCACATTTTGAGGAAAAGTAGCGCATACGACAGGATTTGCGGAAATTTGACGCAAATGTGGACAAACCTAGCCATGTTAGGGTTAGGGTTTTGGGATGTATCGTAAGGGTTTTAACCCGATTTTGTGATATAAATAGAAGATATAGAAATTAAGTTGAGACATATGTATATAGAATGTGAGTGCGACAAGTCTATTTGGGAGAACCTATTTTGGAGTTTTGTGAATTGAAGTCTATTTTGAGAGGTGTAGAGCTCGGATGAAGTCAAAGTAGCTGATGGTCAGGTCACAATATGTGGAGCTTGGTGCGATCCTGGTTCACCTCACTACTCTATATTATGATGTAATGCGTGCAACGCCTTTTGATGAATAAGAAAAGAAGTAGAATATCTTTGTGGACATAGCCCCAAGGGGGTGAACCACGATAAAACTATGTGTGCAATGTGTTTTAATGTTTTTGCAGTTATGATTGAATGATTAGATAGATGAATGGATGGTTTATTTACAGTGCACACTAGAATAAATATACACATGAATGAATGAATGAATGGATCTGATGAATATTGTAATAAAATGCACGGTTAAGTAGAAATAAGAAGTAGGAAAGAACATCCCCCAATCCCTTCCATGATTGCAGACATATGCATCTTGTAGTCCCCCATAAACCATCTCGGGTGAGATTGCGCTGTGCACTTTGTGTGTGGTGTAGCCTTTTGGTTTACTAGAAGGGTCGATGGTGATAATGGCTTTTTTTGGAGAACTAAGGTAGAACTTGGGCCAACCCATAAGTCCAACACCTTGGTTTAGTAGATAAGAACAATTTGTATTTCCTTGAATCCATGGAATTAGACTTCTAATGCTTTTGTAGAATAAATATTCCATATCTAGGGCCTATATTATTACTTAAGGCCCCATATGTGGCTTATGAGCCTAGAAAACACTCATTATGTCTAGAATCCATGATTTGAACCCAAAACCATGATTTAGTTAATAATAACTATTTGTATTACCCTAATTCAAAGAGCTAATTAAGAGTAAAATCCATGGTTCAAAGCCCTAGGAATTAGTTTATTCCATAATAAAAATCAGTATCACCCATAATTCATGAAATGTGGCCCGTCATCCTTTTATAGGGAAAATATTCCATCTCAAGGTAAGCTTTTACCATTATTTAGGGCTCTATAGATTATGTCTTATGATCCAAAAACATGTAGAGGAGAAAATGTTGATCCTTAAAAAGGTGGTTATAACACCTTAGCTAATGCCCTATGATTCATCTCAATTATAATCTCCCCAAAATTTGTGTGGCCAAAGTAGATATTGTTTATTAGAGTCCAAGCATCTTAGACAAGTTGATACCAGTTTGGGAAGGCACAAAATAGGTTTTTCTCCTTTGACTAAATTCTTTGTTAGTTAAAATTAATTATGAGAAATCACATAATCAAGTGGAGCGATGACAATAATAATGATGATGAATATTACTATGGCAACAATAATGATCATAAGAGTGATGATGATCTTGATAATTATAAATTTTAAGATGACGATGATGATGAAGAGGACGATGACAAGGATGATGGTTGTGGTAACAATGATGATCTTCATCTTGAGAAGGATGATGATGATAATGATGATAATGGTTGAGATACTAAGGGTTCCACACACATTTTTTGTGAATATTTTCCTTCATTCATCATTGCAAAACCATTTTCTTGATCACTCACTAAGCCATTTTTAAATCATTCTATTTATTTTTGAAATCGTTATTTTTGGTGTCTAAGAAAAACAATTAAAATACACACACACACACACATACATGCCCTTGGATTTTCCATATTATTAAGTCATCATATATCAACTTAATCTCATGATATTCATTATGTAGTGCCTCATTTGTCCCTACTTGTTTGACATATTGGATATTATTATTTGAGGGCATATGTTTATAAATGATCCGACTTATTGATTTGTACTTTGATGATGGAACTCAAACTTTTAATTATTTAATTGGTTTTAAGATATTATTTTTAATGGGCTCATTTACATGCTTATATGATGATATGAATAAATTATATATGCACTGATATGGAATAATTGATGTTGTCAATTCATATGATTATGACACATGAAAATGAAAATGTTGGATACATTAACTTGCAGATGCTATTGATGATTTTCCTAGTGTGACATGAAACCACATGTATATATTAATGTGGGATTGATTAAACATTATAATAGACTCTGGATTGAGTCAAGGTACCCAAAAATGTTATATGGTTAATGTTATGCTTTGATTTTATTATGGAACTATTTGATGCATTGATTGTAGCGTGTGCAAGCACAGAGAACATGTTTTTCAATCGATCCACATATGGGTAATTGGGTTGTATAGAAGAGTATGGGGAATTATTAGGAGAGAAGGAACAACATTCCTACTTCTGCCTACTAGCACTCCTTTTCCATGACTTGGGTTGAAAATATAGTGATTCTTTTACTTAGAGGTTCATGTTGGCATGAGGGTCAGCCTAAGATTCAGTCACTCATGATGTCTGGCTAAGGGGCACGTAATAAGGTGATAAACTTATTCCTTAGTGACCATTAGTCTCTCAATAAGTGTGACAAATACTGAGCTAACAGAGTCTCAATAGTTGCACCATTTCCCCCCACTATGAAAGTTTGATGCTTGAAGGGCATGCGAAATATGGCACTCTTGGTATCAATTATGAATTATCAAGATATAATTAAGGAAGATTGATTGAAAAATATAAAAGAGGATTATCTTAGCATGCATATTTTATTTAAATGAGAAAATAATCATATAGTTTATGCATTTTACATGAAGAGAAAAGCTTCTTAAAGGATAGTAGTGTGAATGAGCATATAGATTATTTAATATTTCATAACAAGTGAAATGATTGATTAAAAGTTGCTAAGAAAGATCAATACATTATAGGAGAATGTGCATGAAATGAAAATAAAGTAATTGTTAATTAACTAAAACCATTTACTAGTGCACCTATAAACCAAGGATAAGAAAGAGGAACAAGAATTCAAATTCAAATAGATGTGTGGGAAAATAAAAGTGGGTTGAAAGAAGTTAAAGAGAGATAACAAATAATTAAAATAGTAACTCCTTTTGCATCCACTAAAATACAAAGTAAGGAGAAGATCAAGGGAATACCTAAGAGTGAAAATAGTAAATGTGGGAGTTGTGTGAGGATAATTCATTATTTTATAATTTTAAATAGGTAATTACATGTGCACTTGTGCATATGAGTGATGCATGGTGTTGCAAATAAAACTAATTCTATAGCTAGGGTGGATTATTCCTAGAGCGAATCGAAAAACAATGAAGTATGTCTACCATTAATTAATATAACTACTAGTTATTTATAGAGAGGACCTACCTAGTCTTGATGCTTGGTTGGATATGAATCCCTTGAGTTTTCCTTGCATCAATTGTCCTTTCTCCTATCCATGATTTTAGAACTTCACACAAGAAAACAAGTACCCTTCTCAAACTGATTGGAAAAAACACAATATAAGAATTAAATAACTACCTTAAATAACTATTAGGTAAGTCAGTACCTTAACCAAACATTGAAAGAGACTAATTAGTGAATATTAACTCAGATTTTGGGGGAGGGAAAGAAGAGAAATCTCCATTTTATTCAAAATAAACAACGGTCCATAAATCTATACTTGATCTGTTGTCAACACCTTTTGTAATCATCATCTGGGTTCCTTTGTCCATGGGCTAATCAACACTACTTCAAGACCTTAAATATCTTATCCTTACAAAAATGAGGAAAACTAGGAGGTTTTATACCTCAAATCAGGAAAGGGATAAAATACTCAAGGAACATGGGCTCCTTGAGTGTTGAAGGTCATAAAAACCTTGGGAAACAAAAAACTCTTGATCATTCTAGTAGGAGGATAACATTGTTGCTATATCACTTCTTGTACTCATTCGTTCCATTATTCTTTTTTTAAAACCAATTCAAGTTTGTTGAGACAATTTGGTACAGGTTTTAGGGAGTTACATAAGTACTATTCCTATAAAACACACTCAAGAGTACATAATTTTCATGAATTTAATTTATTTTTAGTCACTTTTTGAGGTGTATGCACCTTTACTGAAGCAGAAGTGCATATGTATTTCCAAGGAGGTAGTCTAGACAATTCAAAGAGTGATCAAAGTCATCAGAAGAGGTGTATGAAGGGTATGGTGTCCAAATCAAGGCATCCAAGGAATGAATGTGTTAAAATATGATATAATAGATGCCCCCTAATGTATGAGGTCATAAGGGGAGTTTACTACAAAGATACATTACAATATCATGAAGGAAGCTATTGAGAAAGACCAAGTGGAGTTCATCAAAATTTAGATCAGGAAAGTACTTGCAACATAAATCAAGGTATCAAATGAATCTCTTACCAAGGTGGAAAAACCCATGCTCATGTGTGGAAAAATCATGGCCACAAAAACAAGTAGATTGCATATCCATGAAGTATATATAAAATGCAAAGACCATGGCCATGAAAAATATACACAATGGATCAATTTCAAAGTAGATCATAGCAACAAACAAATACACAATGGATATAATTCTCAGTAAGAGGATGAATGGAACTAGGAAACGAAGAATTTGATCCTCCAAAAGTATCAATGTCATGTAGGTGAGTGGTACTATCTTGCACAACTCAAGCAACAACATAAAGGCAAGATGCTACAATGGCCCAAGGTCTTCAATCCAACTCCATTGATGGTACAAATCTATCCATGTGAATAAATAAGTTAATGTCGAACATGGTAGAAACAGTTCAATTACCATTCATTAATGTATAATGTTTACAAATGTGAGACAACAAACTGATAATGATAATGGGTGTCAATATATATAGGACATTCTAACAAGTGTGAATAGATGTGTTTCCATCAAACACTTGTAGAATCTATCAATCAGGAGAAATTGATGTATCCCAACTGTAGATAGCGAGGGAACCTACCACTGATGATTGCAAGCCCGAAGGTACTTGACAACTCTAAAATATGTTTCTTTTATAAGGAAACTATTTTATGACTTCATTTTATTATCAACACGAGGTTCATTTATGAACTTGAGAAATAATGGTGATGTATATATGCATAGAACCATATATCTAAAGATTGTCTGAGTTCTTATATTATGACTATTCTAAACAACTAGATTTTATTTAAGGGTATTCTAATGTTACATGAATTAAAGCTCAATTAAAAATTACTCTAACTACTCTTTGGTTTGAATGTTGGAAACACTTTACTTGGAATACAAATTTATTTCTTGTATGCTCTATTTTGTGAAACAAAATTATATAATCATTTCATTATGCAATAAACATGAAAATAATACATTCAACACAAGCAATAAAAACGGTAAAACTAATCTAATAGAAATTAAAGAACAAGCCTAAGAAAAAAGCAGATTATGAACAAGAATGAGAAGAACTTTAGAATTATATTGAAACTTGATCCAGGTGGATATCGGTGGTCACCCACCTATTCCACTGGCTCAAAGAACATTTTTCCATTTTGAAATTTTTTTATAGTTTTTTGGGTCCCAAACTTCTGGGGCCGTTTTGAGGCCATGAACGATGTGTTTTTGGCTTGGAGGCACCTAGAATGTATATACTGGAAGATGCTAGGAAACATAGAATGTTTAATCCTTAACTAGACCTTTCCAACGATGTATCGAGCACCCCACACAGATATCATATGAAAACGTTACACCCTCAAGAAGTTGACATATCAATATACCCCCATCGGGGCCCACAAACCTTTCAACATTTCATATCCCAAAGTTAGGGTTTTGGATTTTTAGGGTTTTCTCATTTATTTTATGTTAAAAATGCCTTTGGAGCCTCATTGTACTCATATCCTTGCGAATGAGTGTATCTATCACATCTCTTCTCATAGATAAGCTACCACCATTCGAGAAAGTTTGTTTCATTCCACATTTTACAATTTCAGCATGTTCTCTTTATTAATATAAGTCAAGTTTTATTTTATCTTTGTGTGTTTCATTGTTATACATATGTATTTCATTTTGTTCCATTTATAAATATGGATCAATGGTATCAGAGCAATATACTCTTAGTTTGTTTCTTTTTGCATGTTCCTAACGAGGTCAAGGTACAAGGACTCAGGACTTGAAGTAGTTGAGCCCTTGCAAGATTGTATTTACCGACCCTGACAACCTCCAATGGCAGAATAAAAGAGAGATAAGGGAGCAAGAGATCATTTTAAATGGTCACTCGAGGAAGCCCTCGCACAACAAAGGAACGAGATGCTGGATAATTTTTCATAGATCCTTTGATGGCCGCCAACAACTGATGCATCTTTGTCAAATGACCACTTTGGAGGCGCCTCCCCCTTCAAGGTACAAGTGAGTTTTGATATTTTTGTATTTGAAGGTCAGAGAGATGCAGATTCCCTAGATAAATGGTTGAATCTACTAAAAGGGTATTTTTTGGTCCATAATTTTTTCGATAGAGAAAATATTACCTTTTTGCTCCTTAAGGTTGTCCCCCATGTCAAGGATTGGTGGGTGACTTACAATGAGAAAAGGGCCACTGAGGAATCTGCAATATTTGTGTTCGCACCCACTTGGGATTCTTTCAGGGATGTTATTAAGGAACAATACTACCTTGTTAGAAGCTAGGATGACCAATACATGAGATGGACCACACTGCGACAAGAAAGGGACCAGATAGTGCCATAGTTCACAAATATCTTTCATACCCTGCACACCAAGCTAGGTATCAAATAATCTGAACGACATTTGGTGCTCAAGTACCATCGTAGTTTGCATAGATACATCCAAACATAAATGGAGTTTCTGGACATCTCATCATTGGGCATGGATTCTCGATATCCTGTCAAAAGTGAGCAGAAATTTAAACAAAAGAATCAAGAGTTTGGATTTGCAAATTACTCATAGTAGAAGCAAGGAAAAAGGTGGCCCCAATCCGTAGAACAAAGGAAAGATCAAGGATGGACCCCCTCAGGACAACTAGTCCAAGCCAAAACAAACAAGGGTAATGAGAAGACGAAAAAAGAAACCGGGAAGTGGTGTGAATTCCATAAAATCCCCTGGAATATCATCAATGAATGTCGCTCAAAGTAGTCACTGGTGGATGAGATGAAATCCTCAGAGTCAGAGGAAGGTTACAACATTAAATCATATCCGGACAAGGGGAAGTGGATCATTCATGCAGAACCTAGTTCCAATGTTGTTACCACTAAGGTCCATCCAAGTGAACCAGAAGAACCGAAGGATGGTGAGCACCTTTTTCACTAGTAGATGTGGGTGAAGGGTACTCCACTGCACTTCATTGTCAATAGTGGAAGCCAAAAGAACCTGATCTCAGTAGACGTCGTCAAGATGTTGGACCTACCAAAGACACCACACCCACAATTCTACACCATTGGGTGGCTCTTCCAAGGGAGATATCTTTGCATTAGCTGACATTTTCTCCTTCCCTATGGCATAAATCCCTTCAAGGATGAGGTATTGTGTGGTATTGACCCCCTTTAAGTTTATGATGCTATTTTAGGACAATGATACTTGTGGAAATGTCATTTTGTATATGAGTGTATACCTCGTAGTGTTATTATTACTTTGGGTATACAATTTTATAGGATATCAAAGGTATCTTCACCTACCACCATTTCTTTGATCTCTACTAAGGAATGTAGGAAGGTCATTTCCCAGAATGATAAATTTGTCTTCTTTATGATTCACTCTTAAAGTGAATACAAGGTCGTTGCTGTTACATGTCAAAATTACTCACTTTGATAGTGTCGCAAGTGTCGTCATTACAAGTGTCACAAGTGTCACATTTTTCTCACAAGGTCGCAAGTGTCACATGTTGCTCACAAGTGTCGCAAGTGTGTTAAAGAAATCATGCTGCCATGATGCCTATGTCGTGCCTATAACGACATGAGAAGGACACTTGAAACACCTCAAACATTTTATTTGGAAGAGGAGAAATGAGTCAGTAGGATTACAAACCTTTTTCCATATGAAAGCACCTCAAAAACTGAACTTTTGAAGGAGAGAGCTCCCCTATACCTCTTCTGGGAGCGCTGACGCTCCCCCTTACACTGTCTGGGAACATTATAAAGCTCCCTTGGCCATTTTGAGGGAGCGATATGGATTTTGAGAGCGCTAGAGCCCCCCTAAAGCCTACTAGGGAGTGCTACAACACTTTGATGGTCCTTTTGAGGGAGCGCTACCTATTCTGGGTAGTGGTTAAGTTGTTGAGATGAATGGGGGAAGGATCCTTTCATTCTTGGAAGGAAGTTGGATTCAAATCCCTAGTCCATCCATGATCTTAGGGAAGATCCTTAACTGAAGGAGGAAATCCTCAAATTCCCCAAGGATATATCAAGTGGTTAAAGCCTCTCCAAGGATATATAAGCAAGCTTTCTCATGGTGAAAGGGGACTGGGAAAAAGGAGAATCACACCAAACTTATGATCTCATAAGTGGTGCTGGAACAAAGATATTTTGGAAGCAAGAGACCTATGATCTCATAGGGAGCAATTGGTGAAGCTATCATCATTCGGATCGTGGATCTTTTGAGCAAGGGGTAGACAAGGAGGACTTGGCAGAGCTGCTGCAATTCATCTATGGCTGTAAGCAATGTTTTGTCCTCATTAATATAATTTGCTTGGCCTGTTTCTTTCTAGTTTGTGTCTGATCTTACATGAACTTATCTTTGATAGATATATCTATTTTCAAGCTAATATCAATAGAGTAGGAAGTGGTCATACTTTGTTTGTCTACAGGGCTTATCGAGGAGTGAAAGATTGGAGCTCAACTCGGAGCGTGCAGGGACAAATGTCGATAAAAAGGTACTTCTGTTCTCCTTCCTCCTCATGCATTAGTTTGAATAGATCTGAAAGGAAGTCAGTGTCCACATTAAGCACTTTCTATCTTAGAGTTAAGAGTCTAGCTCTTTGAGGCAATCTACCTGTCCGCAGGGAGATTTTCCTACAACAGAAACTGGCGACCATACTGGGGAGATCGAACAGAACTTTCTTCGTTTTGTTTTTTCCTCATAGAAATTGCCTTACAATATGATTGTTTTCAGACCTTGTTCACCCCATTTATTTGATTTCATTTTCTGATTGACTCTTTATCCCATCACACTCAGCTTGCTTGTCAAAATTTGACTGAATTTTAAGGTTTTTTGGACATTTTTGTGAGTTTTTGGGCACCAGCGCTCCCCTGCCTTGTTAGTAGGGCACCAACACTCCCTTAAGCTGCTGGACAGAGCTTTATAATGCCCTGGTGTCCCTTATACCAGAGTGCCATCCCTCTTTTGCACAAAAGTTCTTCAAAAATTCCAATTTTTGGAGGTCGAAACCCTATTTTTTTGCTTGTTGAGCTGCTTTGTGATTCAATGATGCTTCCTTTGACCTATGACATCCTTCATATTGAGAAGAAAACACCTTGTTGTTCAGATTTTATGCCCTTCTTCATTTTTTTTTTGAGTTTTTGTTGTTGAGAGCTTGAAACCAATCCGTTGTTTTTTCTCTCCTATCCAACTGAGCGGGAACTCTAGTGAAGGACATTAGAAGTCTGTGACTCTTCTCATTTGGTTCTTTGAGGTCATCTGATCCATCTCTTTCTCCTTCCTTTTGCGTTTTTTGATTTTCTTCCTCTTGTTTGATTGCAAAAGGGTGTGTTGTTTGTGCGAAATCTGCATATTCTTGTCCGAATCTCCTTGATCTGAAAGGGTAGTTGGCAGGACAAGTTTTGCATTGAATTGATTATCATTCGCATGCAAATGAAAAAAGTATATCTTAATGATTAGTTTGCATATTAGTTTGCATTTCTGAAATGTTGTAGCATCATATTGGATTTGATTGAGAATAAAATTGATTAAGGGCATTCCTTATCAAGTGTTTGATAGTGAAAACGACTCTTCCTCTTTCCCTTAAATAGGTATTCATTGAAAAGAAATGATTGCTTATCATATTTCATGCATATTTTTGGGAATTGAGTCATCATTCCATCAGTTTCACTTCCATACACCCTCTGAGTAAACAACAACCAATTAAATCAATGCTTAACTAAAATTTATCAGACTTTTTATATCTTTGTTAGCAAACCTACATTAGTTCAAGGTGTAGGGCTTTGGAATAGGTTGAAAGGATAACTTTCCAAAGATATCAAACAAACTTAGTATCTTGCAGTAGGGAGAGTCAAATCCAATTGTCGTATTGGCTTGCTGGGATCCTCCTCTCACACAGGGGTTACGCACGAGGTCGCATTCGGGTGAGTTACGGAGATTACCCCTCCGTGGCCCAACTATTTGTAGTGGTCGGATCGTATATTGGGGGTCACTGGAAGGCATACCCATGATTATGTGTGGGAGCCTTTCAAGTTGATTTCGGACTTGTTATCCTGCCCATACGTTTCGATTGGACTGTCGACTGTACCCACCCAGGGGCTGACTACGAGTTGGTGACCTTAGTAGCCACAATATTTAGGGTCTCACACAAGGTGATCGTGAAGGGAAGTCTCACTGTATCTGGAACAGACGTTGGTCAAACTCACTCAGGCTCCTTGGAGGGTAAATCCACAATTACTGCATGGAATCTTACACCAAGGCATAAGTCCGTTAAGTAGGTCGCCAATGTAACTGATCCACCCGCTCTATCCCTGCCCCTTCCTATTTTGATCTCATGACGTTGGATTTCATCACCAACTAGTGGTTTCATCATAGGAAGGTTTGTTTGATTGTTTGCTTCTTAGATTCTTAGCGTGTGTTGTTTGTTTTACTTAGTGGACCTTAGGTTGAGTC
>JASDQU010945603.1:20002-31305 GCA_032191745.1 Picea mariana
CAAGCAAGAAATGTTGATGTGGCCCCACGTAACATTGAATGTTACAAATGTCATAACTATGGACAGATAGCTAGTGATTGTAGAAGCATGATCGATACTTCCATGAAAGAGAACATTGATATCATATATAAGAAAGTATGGATAAGAAAACACGAAGAACAGGTAAACAAAGAAAAAGTCCCAAAGATCCCAAGATTGGAAATAAAAAGAGATGAAGAAAAATCTACAAAGAAAAAGAAAGATGTTAGAAACAGAAAGGTTTGGAAAATGACTTAAAGAAAACAAGGACAAGTAAATAAGGAATAGGTTCAAGAGATTGTGCTTTCAGGCATTGTCGTGAAAGATGAATCCATAGACAGAAAGAAAGAAGCTCAGAGAGATGATGAATCTACCAATGATGATGATGATGATGAATACACATCAGAGCATGAATTGTTTTGAGCCATCCATCTTAGAGACTCCCAGGTAACATGAATATTAGACAGGGGGAGTCTATGCAATAGCTATGACAGACCAAAAAACCATCCTTCGAGTAGCTTGCAGAGTTTGAGTAGACAGATCTAGAGAAGTCAGTTAGCAGAAGTACAATCAATTGTAGTAGTGAAGACTTCATGATAGTATAGTGATAAATGGGTCATAATTATGGACAGTTAACAATAGAGTCTTGGAAAGTATGTACATATATGGATTTGTAAGAACACTTAGCAGGTTTGGAAAGATATATGACTGTTTAGCTCAAGTTTTGTCATATTTTCTGCCATACAAATACACTTATCATTACACCTTCTCCCCACATTTTGTCACTAATATATCCCTAATTACACCATAAACCTCCATTATCTCTTGGTATTCATCCTATGTGGTTAATACATAATTTTCCATATTTTTAGTGATTAAAAGGATGATTATACAATAGTTTTGTCGATGATGGTTTAATCCTATTTTTTTATGTCCAAGCAGCATGTTTTGTATTGTTCAGGTTCTGGTATAAGAACTGTCCATGTTCTGGTACCTGTATTGTTCCTGTTCTGGTACCCACATTGCAAGTCATCTAGTACTCCAAGTCATCCAGTACTCAGTTCGTCCGGTACCAATACTGCACTCATCCGATACTCCAAGTCATCTGGTACCAAAAGGTTCTACAAGTCATCTGGTGCTCACAGTCTATGTCATCTGGTACTCACACTCCATATCATATGGTACTCACAATTCAACACATCCAATACTAGAATGTTACAGAAACCATCTGGTACTAGAATGCTCTAGGTCATCCGGTACCGGCATCAACAACAATCTGGTACTAGAAATAATTCAAAATTTTGGAAAGATTCTAGAGGAAAATAAGGGACATGGGTTTTGTCCAGAGCAAAGTTTACATGCGGACACATGAGGAATAATTTACCCATATCACACGTTTGGGCCTCCAGCTTAGGGGGAATGATTCTGCAAAAATTAGCAAAAATCTCAAATTGTCAACTTGCGCCTCGATTTTCATGCAGGTGGCATCAAATCTAGAAATTCTACGAAATGGGTTTTGTCTAGAATATGAAAAATTGAGTATTACATGGGCAGGTTTTCAAAATTAGTATTGGTTTGGAAGATATGGGTGGGGGCCTAACTTGAATCTGCCCAAATTGCAGTAAAAACTAGATTTTTGAAGATTTGTCCTAAAAATGTAAATTTTGAAATCAGAGCTTTGGGATTTGGTCTCATCCTCTCTTCAATGATTTTTATGTATAAATAAGAGTGTTAAAAGGTTGAGAGTGTATCTATTATCATTTTGTAATGGCAGAGATCTATTCATTGTTTTGAAGAAGATTGAACATATGGAGTGCTTGTAATTCCTTGGAGTTTTCAGCTAATAAAAAGGAGTTGTTGTTCTTGTACATGATGTGGATTAGTCCTTAGTACTGTATACTTCTTCCACAACACAGGCCAGGTTTGGAAGGTCCCCCATCCTTTGGTATGTGTTGTGTTGTTTTATAGATAAGGTTGAATACTAGATTTACATTTTTTGACAGTTTTTAGATCAACATTTTATATTCTCATTTGTTGCATAAAGGAGTTTTGTTGAGGTTATTTATCTTCATACATATTTGATTTATTATTTTCTTTCAATTTATTACATTTCGATTGTGCTTTTTACACTTGATTCAAAAACTAAAACTCAGAGATCTTACCCTTTGATTGTATGCATTTAGAAATTCATATGATAGGGTAGGCTTAATGATTTTCAAGTGTGACGTGTTCATTTCAAAAATACAAGAAATACAAAGTGCATTGATTCATATCATTGCTTGAATATTTCTGATATAAACTGTTTGATAAACAAAGCATAGGATCTGAATAACCCTGACATTCTAAAGAAATTTGGGACAACAATGAATACAAATTTGTGTGAGGCGCATAAAACATTTAGAATTGAATACCATACTCTTAGAATTGTAGATTTGTTTTGTATTGAATGGTAACTAGATTAATAAGCAAGGCATGTGCTTAACGCATTTCACTTGAATCACGATTTCTGAGTTGAAAACTTCCTTAGATTTTTAGAGTTTCTCTTGCATATTTTTCCTTGTAATGTTATTTTGCTTTTACAATTATTTTGGCTTTGTACTTAGCTATGTTTCTGCATTGGTTTCTGATTTTAGTTTGTGTTGTTTTGTACCAGTTGTTGTTTGGTGTGGATTTAGATTTTGTAGATTTCTTTGTTAGACATCCTTTTCTGCTAAACTTGGTTTGTCACTTGCACCCACAACACCTGATTTGATTGTTCCTATTTTTCTAGAATAGATTTTTTTTTAAATAAGTAGGAAATATTTAATGTTGATTAGTGTTGAATGATTTTGAATTTCTTATATCTTCAAACACTAACGGACATATTAGAGGTCTAACTCGTGAGATATGGACTTCCCTCATTGTAATTCTTCCTAAGGTGTTAGTTTCGATCGTGAATTTCTTTTCCATTTGCTTGTTTCTTTTATTGCATTTAAGTGTGGATCCACTATAGGAAATAATCATTGAAGGACTGAAAACTTAAGTAAGCTACTCACGATTAATCACATGAACATCACCATGAGTGCATGAAAGACTATGATCTAAGCCTTTATAGCTCTAAGTTATTCCTACGTCTCATTGATGAATCCTTAGTGTTAATTTGCTGCAGTGTGGGTTTGAAGATTGTTTTGTCGTCTTTAGATTAGGCTACACTAGGCTCTAATCCCGCGTTTCCTACACCTGCACCTCGAAGCTTACAAGCCCTGGTTGATAATTAAATGTGGGAATTAATAGTGCATATATTTAGCCCCAACAATGACAGTGGACAAAAGCATGGATTCACAGATTGGTTCAGAGAGTGGTTCAAAGAAAAAAGAAATGGTTGAAAATGAAATAGATTCAAAAATCAAATGTTTGAGATCTAATAATGGATCAGAGTTCACTTCAAAGGAATTTGTGCACTACTGCAGTAGGCATGGAATAAAAAGAAAATTCTATGTTGCTAGGACACCTCAATAGAATGGAGTTTTTGAAAGAAAGAATTAGACAATACAAGAAATGGCTCGAATAATCCTAATGGATTCCAAATTGACAAATATTTTTTGAACATGTTTTCCTGAGATTGATTCTAAGGATCAAAGAATAATGTCAGGAATCAAAGGTTTTAAATGAAATGTTTTTATGAGTGCTTTTTTCTACCTTAAGTTTTCTGAGAAATAATCTTTAAATGAAATTAATAATAAGACAATACAGAGGTTGTATCTCGTTATCTAAGTCACAATTATAATGTCAAATGATGTAGAAATATTTAAAAAAATGTTAAACAAAGTCAGGTATCAATTACAAATAAGTCTCACCTTGTTTGCAGTAGAAGAAAAGTAGAAGATGCACCCTTGAACAAGATATAAAAATGCAGTAATTCACACAAACCACAGGTCTTGTTTTACTCACATTAATAACAGAGGAAAAGTTGTTTACTGAATGAAATAATAGTATAATATGATGAAAATAGATGTAGTACTAAATTGCAATCAATCACTCTCCAAGAATTATAGAAATAAATTCAGAGAAATGGAAACACAGTGGGAACACAGTGGGAACACATAACTCAAATTGAACGAAACTTATAATCTTTGTCTGCACTTGTATTAATACTAAAAAAAAACAGTTTCTCTATTACATTTGGCAAGAAGCAACCTCGAATAGATCTTAAATCTATCTATTTATACAAAATTTGTCACAACTGAAAACCATTGGACTTCCCACAATGTATTACTAAAAATATAATACATCCGAATAAAATAGCAGTATGCAAATATTGTTGAGTTTTGTTGGCGCTTCCTATGTATCTTTGTCTTCTTGCAGATGTGCTCTCTTTCCTTTGATATTTGATCCAGGTACACATTTCATTAAGACCACCCCAATTATTTTGCTTACTATCTTGGCCATTTGATCTCGTTTCCATCTGTCCCTTCGGGTGTGTTCAGTGGGGCAAGGAATTTCAGTTGAAATCATGGGGGAGATAATTAGATGAATATCTCGGTGTTGGATCATTAAGGGATGGATAACGGTTACAGGGAAGAGTAATTGTTCACAAAAAAAAATGATGGGGGAACAAGTATCCAATGAAGAGGTGGGATGTGCAGATGAAAAAATGCGGGTGGTAGGGATAGACGAGGTAAGTGATTGTTGGAGGGTGAAAGGTAGAGTGGCTGGAGAAGGTGGGCGTTGTGCATGTTTTATCATTTTCTCCTAGCTACACTCGCTTTTCCCTCTTCAATGCATTAGGTGCACCTGTCCATTAATTCGACCATGAATCTTAAAGGTTCAATCCTTTCATTTAGTTCAAAAGCAAACATCTTCTTCTATATTTGTGGCAGCTTCTCCTGGATCTTGTTCACCTCTTGGAATGTGACCTAAAACTATGAACTTGGACTGACCAACCATTCATTGATTTTAAGCAAATCAATTTGGCTCATCTCTTGGATGGTCGTTTTAGTGTTTTCCTTGTTCTTTTTGGAGCTTTGTTGGTTCATTTCTATCCCAATCTGCCCCAAGGCCTCTGAGATATTATTCCCTTCAAACTCAATCATCTTTTTATTTAATGAAGACAATGCCTCTAGACAAGCCTCTTTTACATCTCTGGAAAGTTTCTTGCCTTCTTCCAGATTTCTTTCCCATGATTTTAGGGCCATTTCACCTCTTACGTGTTCATAATGAGAGAGAAGGGTAAAACCATGAGTATTAGCTCTCTTCATCCATATGAGAACTTCTTGAAACTTAGACCAGGATAAGCAGACCTCTTTTTCCTTGACATAAATATATTTTAGGGAAAGGTCTACTACCTGATAGCATTTCTGTATAGAATCTACTTTTAGATAGAGTTCTTGATGGGAAACTTCCAGCCTCTCATTGACTTCTGATGCTTGCGTTTTGAAGGCCAAAATGTACATCATTGCATTCTCTGTTAGGTTCAATCTGGCCTACAACTTCTCAATCAAATCGTCACAATGAGTGATCAGTCCTTTGCTTGTCGGTGAAATTTGGTAGAGAAACCCAAGGTTATCCTGTAGCTACTTAATTTGCTGCTAATGACTAGCCCTGATTTTCCCAAAGTCCCAGTTCATCCTGCTTTTGACAATATTTTATGTACTATATATCTCATTTTTCAATTGTTCTACCAAGAGGCATTTATTTCATAGTTGTTTGGTTAAATTGTCCACTGACCATTTATTGGCAATGGAAAAATCCCCTAACAAACCTGCAACTTATTTTGCAAACTCTGGACCATCGTGGTCTTTCCTATCATACACCAGTCTTTGTATTTTAGTGATAAATGGACATCCTTTTAGTGAGATTCTCTCTTCACGATGGCTTTTTGTTTCTTGCTAAAAATGAAATCTAATGGAGGCATCTCTTCGGGCAAGATAGGGGTAAGATCACCTACAAAAGTGAGTTTGGAATTAGGGTTTCCAAAGATGGTTTGTAAAGGGGTTAGTGATGTAATAGGAGACAAAATTTATGTGGAAGGCTCTTGTCCTGTTGTATTCGGGGTGCCAGCAGGAGTAGCTAGCATTGAATGAAGAACAACTTATCCCAGATTCATGAAGGATTTGAACTGAGCTAACACTTGTGGATCATTTAGTCTTGATAGTGACGCTCTTATTTCATGAAATAACACTTTTGTAATTTTTAGGACCTCCTCAACTTTGTGCTTAGCGGAGCAACTTGGCTCAGATCCTGTAGGTGTAGCTTCATGTGAAGGAGGTGTGAGATTTAACTCTCCTTGCAATATCTTTGGTAAACTATTCCATCTGTGTTTTTGAAATATGAGGAAACCAACTTGTTGGTTAGGAGGCAGAGTCTGGAATCTGCTTCAGACTTCCTCATAAGATATAACTCCCCTAAACATTTTGTCATAAGGAGAATTCTAATGGATGTATCGCTTCATTTTAAACCAAGCTAGATGATTTTCCACTATCTTATGTGGATCATGCTTCTTGAACTCGATGTCAACTAATTTGACATCTTCTAGGGCCATGGCCTCGACTTTAGAATGATCAAAATATAATAGTGTGAACATGCCAACTTGAATGGGGAAAGTCAAGGAAACCTTTTTTTGAGATGCTTTCAACTCCTTGTTGATACCTACTGTTATTGTCTAGTATGCCACTTCTATGCACACCAGTCTATCGGGTAAAAACTGTGGGAGGGCATGAGGAGGAAAAGAACAACCGAATACTATGATATAGGAGAAATTCTCCTCAATGAACCAGTCTTCTAGCTTGCCTAAGTTCCCCATAATCCTTTCTGAAATCTAGGGCGGTGGGTGACCATAAATAGCTATATGCACATGCACTACAACATTGTGACAAATTTCGTAAAATAAATCTTTGGCGTTCTCCTCCCATAATTTGGAGTGATAAAAATGAATTGGCTCAGAACTGGCCGAGGTCCAACTCCATTTCATCAGGTGAAAAGGGGCCATGAAACAAATGACATCCATAACATATGCTGACATGTAAAAAGGGGCAGGCTTCCCTTTTTATTTTTCTGATTTATACTCAACAATTTCCTTGGCCAAATTATCCGATAACATTTTGGCCCAGTTAAAGGTGTAACCCTCGGCTACCTCATTCATGATGGCCAACCACTAAACCAAGAAATGTGTAGGGATATTTTTCCCAAACAGGAGACAAAGAATCATGGCTACATACATCATATGAGATTCTAAAGATGACATGGGATATATACTATGAGCGTCAGCTCTGAATTTTTCTAGATGTCCCCACCAGGTCTTGACTATATCATGGCCATTTATAGTGTATTGGGTGCATTCCTTTTTCTCAAACTCTAGAAGAAACGCGACATTGTAAGTGTATTTAGGAGTAGGGGAAATATTGTACATTACTTGTAGGTATCCTGGTCAAAAAGAGTCGAAGACAACCTGCTGGTGGTTGATTATGCTCCTGGTTTGGATGTTGACATGTTACAAGGCCCAATTTATCATATCGTTGTTGGGTATGATTCTTGGCCATGCAACGATCTTATGCAGTTCTGAATGTGCTATATGTCTAATATTAGATTTAAAGGAGTCATCATATTATTTGACAGATTCATCTGAGAAGTTAATGATTTCATGCTCTAAACCTCAAAAACCTATGTCCAAGTTTTAATGGCATCCATAACTCGTTGAGTTGTGTCTGATAGAACATCTGCGTTTGGATTTGAATCATAACCTGATGCATCAAGATTATTTACATATTTTCATGGTTCCATAATCCTCAAGGGAACATAATTAGCTTACCTATGACAAGAGAAGTCTGTAAGCTCTACACTGGATAAAAACTGCTAATTGCAAATGGTAAAAATGACTTTGAAATTCGAAGTGATTTATCCAAAAAGTCTATTGATCTTCATGTATCTTTACCAACGAAGAATTTATTAAACTAAATGGAATTCATTACCTCATGATTCACAATCCTTATTTGAAATCATTATCCTTAATAAATCATAAATGCCATTAATACTTTGACGGTCCGTGTTTGAGAGTTTTGGATGCGACAGGGTGGAAATCTCCCGAAGTCTGAATTCACAGAGGAGTTAATATATGAGTAATCACTCTGAAGTCTTAATTAATAATGTTTAAAACGTTGTCTTAAATTTAAGTATTTTAGAATTTTGAACTTCAGAGGTCTTGAATAAAACACAAGGGAAATTTTTCGAAATCTGAAACTGCGAAGTAATTAATTAACTCGTAATCATGACTCATTAAAGTCGCTAACCGTTTTATTAATTCCTTGAAAAACCTTTTTAATTTTTGTAATCACTTTACTTCGATGCTTTGATAATATGGGGGTTTTGAAATAAAAAACTATTGAAGAGTAATCTCTTGGACTGATGCGACAGGGATGACATCATTCTGATGATGTGTCGAGAAAAGAGAGGTGCCATGTGTCACTTGAAAATGTGCGAATCATTCGACGTAAATGTCAAAAATGAGTGCCACGTGTCAACTCAAGGGAATATTTTTAAAGGAAACGTGACCTTAAGTTCTTTTAGGAAAATTCATGAGTGGTTATCTTCGGGTTTCGAAGTTTCGGGGTTTTCGTTGTTTGGGTTTTGTAGAATACTCGAAGTGTGCAGCAGCGAAGCAACCATTGAAGGATTTCTTTTAAAACTCAGGCGACTTCAAAAATTAGGAGATCATTAGGATCATTAGATCAAATTAAAGAAACTCATCGACGGTAGATATTGTAAATGCCTTATTTCTAAATAACAACCAATGGATTTGATTTAAAATTAAAAGGAAACTCTCTAGGTTTTTTGTTTTTTGGGTAAGAACATTTATTTCTTAGAGGTAAAAATATAAATGTCAAAGCTCAAAATTAAGCGTGTTCCAACATAGGCTCCATCTGGGGATTTTGTCTCCCTGTGAGGTGCAAAAGAACAATAGACCAAGTTCCTTTATTGGGTAAATGGAGTCATTATTTTTTTTTGAAAAAAAAAATCCAGTTTTATTTAAGAATTAATCGTACATAGAAAACATGAACTTAACCAAATCTCAAAAACCTTCAAACCATAATTAATGATTGATCTCAAGTTAGGCTATTTAAAATTTCCTTTTCTTAAAACTGATTTTAGAATTGTTTAAGATAATCAAAAAAAAATTAATTGAAATATCATTCTTCGACCGACTTCATTTGCTTCAAGGTTAAGCAGATGTAACAATTTATTTAGGGAATCCCTAGTTGGTTCGAGATGTAAATATCATCGGAAAGAGAACTAGATGACATAGTATGTTATATGGATATGTATGACAGCCTTACAAATATCATGGATATTTCTTCATTTCCAATGAGCCTGTTCAGTACCCCAATGAAGTTATCTACTTATCCAATTGAATTTCCTTTCACCACTTCAATTAGCACTTTTGCATTTTGTTGAGATGAGGGCAATCATTATATGAATTTCCTTTCATCATCTCTTTTGGACAAGATGGTGGCAATCAAATTATGAATTTCCTTTCAGCATTTGTCTTATATTTTAACATTTTGAAGTGGGGGCAATCAATCTATATGTATCATACAAGGAATAATATCCATTTAAAATTTTTAAAAGGTATGTCAACATACTTTAAGAATACTCTGAAACTAACTTTCTTCTAATTTTCAATACACCTTCACCTATAGGAATTTTTTTTTTTATGGGAAATATTATTCTTTCAAGGATCAACCTTGAGTGATTTAGTCATTTTAAAGTCCAATAGAAGAGCTAAAATTATCAAGATTATCCCATACATACTTTTTCAATTAAAATCAAAGGAACATAAAGATTTTCG
Organism: Picea mariana; assembly: GCA_032191745.1. Taxonomy (NCBI): domain Eukaryota; kingdom Viridiplantae; phylum Streptophyta; class Pinopsida; order Pinales; family Pinaceae; genus Picea; species Picea mariana. Next base: position 29,841 of record JASDQU010945603.1, read on the forward strand.
CCTAATCTTGTTTTGAAAATATGTTTTTAAGTTCTCAAAGTCAAGGTAAGTTTCTTTCTTTCTATGAAGACTAAGAAAGGATAAACAAAATCTGAAGTAGATAAGAAATTAGGGATAGGTAAAAATAAACAAATCAAGGATTCAGAGGACCCGACACAAAATATCCTAATCCTACACAAATTTGTGTATTTAGTTCAAACTTCCTTCGAGTTTATTTATTTTTATTCTATTTTATTTTTATTTCAGAGATGGCTTTAGACACTTTAAGTTGTAATTTTATAACTCTATGATTTTGGGCCGAGTGACAATATTATCATGAGAAAAAATTCCTTCGATTTCAAAAAGAGTTTTCTTAAAATTTTGTTTGAACCATAAGAAGAGTACGAACTCATACCTTATTTTCCTTTTGAATTTTTAGCAAGGCAGATTATTATTTTATCACCTATTTTTAGAGAAATCAAATGTTTGAGAAAACRAGTGTCCAATTTTTATTCAACCTCATCTCCTGTTCAACAAGATATATTCTCCAAAAGGAATAAAATGMAAAATGTCAGAAAATCCTRTTGAATAGAGATGATATGTGGTACAAATCTTTTTATTTTTCATTTCGATGATGTCAAGCAATCATAAATTTATTGAAAATATTTACAACAAATGACCAAATGACTCAGATAATTTACAAAAATAAAATTAAAATAGCCAATGTCAATCCAATCTGATATATACAATGGAAATCTGAAATGTGACTAYTGCGTGAAATGTTTTAAAAAATCGCCCGTTGATAGGAGCGTCAAGAATTTATCCATCAATAKTTTCCAGTGAGAATGAKTTTTTTCYCTCAAYAGCTGCAATTTTGAATGGTCCAAACCAGAGATGATCGAATTTTCCATGTTTCCTTGCATCTTCCTTTCTAGCCTCCCATTTTAAAACTAAATCTCCGGGAAGAAACTCCATGTCTTTGGTTTTTTTAACGAAAAGGGCTTTCATATTATCCTGGTAATTTTGAATTTTATCATCCACTTCCACTCTGTTCTGTTTAACTTCAATGATTTGATTCATTCTTCTCGTAACGTCGTTTGTCTCTTCATTTGCATCCTGATAGACTTTCATCACAGGAAGAGAAAGATTGATAGGAAGGATAATGTCAGTACCATAAACCGATTGGAAAGGAGACATACCTATATATTTCTTGGTGCCAATTTGGTTTTCCCATAAGGTATACTTTAAGTGGATATGCCAAGATTTTTTTGTTTTCCGTCAAAACGTTTTTTATTATAGTCATCGAGATATTGTTAAATGATTCAGCCAACCCATTTCCTTGAGGATAATATGTCATAGAATGACCTAAAACAATATTGTATTTTTGACAGAAATTGATCATTGCCATAGATTTAAAATCCTGAGCGTTATCAGTAACTATATTTCTAGGACAACGAAATCTTGCTAGGATGTTTTATTCCAAAAA
>JASDQU010945604.1:4340-18887 GCA_032191745.1 Picea mariana
TCTGTTTTAGAATTTCAAAAGATATTTGGCATTCATCATCCCACTTAAATTCAGCTTCTTTGGATAATAATTTAAATAAAGGGGTAGCTAGGATTGTAAAATTCGGAATGAATCTTCTATAGTATCCAACATGTCCTAAAAAGATGTGGAATTCCTTTTGTGAGGAAGGTATTCTGATTTTTGTGATGATATAAATCTTTGCCGGATCAACTCTCATGCCAGAACGGGAAATGTGATGTCCCAAAACAATACCTTCAGTGAGCATCATTTTCTATTTTTCATTACTTAAGGAAAGGTTAGTTTCCTTACACCTAATCAAAACTTTTTCTAAACTGGCCAATGCTTCCTGGAAGTCTTGTCCGTGGACTGTAAAGTCATCCATGTAGACTTCCACACAATCATTGGTCAAGTCAGAGAAAATGGCTAGGACAACTCTTTGAAAAGTGGTTGGGGCATTGCAAAGTCTGAAAGGGAGCACCCTATAAGCATATGTGCCCCAAGGGCAGGTGAAAGTGGTCTTTTCCTAGTCTTTGGGTGCTATTTGTATCTAGTTGTAACCACTAAACCCATCTAAGAATGAAAAATACTTCTTTCTGGACAGGGTATCCAGCACCTGATCAATAAATGGTAAGGGAAAGTAATCCCTATGGGTGGCTTTGTTTAACTCCTAGAAGTCTACACATATCCTCCATTTACCATTTTTCTTGGGAACTATGACAAGTGGAGATACCCATTGACTATCAGAAATGGGGTATATGAGATTGGCTCGGAGGAGCTTTTGCAATTCCTCTTTTACAATATCTTTAAGGGATGGATTCATTCTTTGCTGAGGCGATCTGACTGGTCTGATTTGGTCATTAGTGTAGATATGATGTGTGCATGTGTCAAGGTGAATGCCTTTCATGTCTTCATAATCCCATGCAAAGGCATCAAATTGTCTTTGGAGCATTTCAATCACTTGTGTCTTTTTCTTTGGTTCCAAACTAGAGTTGATATACAAAGGTTTTCTTGGAAAAATCTCAAGAAGTTTAGTAGTTTGTTCCTTATCTGAGGAGGCTGGTGATAAAGTGTATAATTGAATGATATCAAGGTGCCAATTTTGTTGAAATTCGGAACTAAAAATATGTGACAAATCTACAAAAGACCTTGGATATTCAATGCAATTTGTGTCAGCCAAAAATAAGCTTAAGACTTGTTCATCTGATTGTTCTTGTATTCCTTTTACCTATTCAAGTGTTAACAAAGGTCTGATGCAATCTTCCTCTCCATAAGGGTTTTCTAACCAAATAGGTATTTCTTGTGCCGGTTGGTCAGGAGGGAAGAGAACAAGTTTTTGGCTATGTGTGCCATTGGATATAGTCATCTCACTAGACTGACAGCTAATAAAGGCATCTACTGTGGCCAGCCAAGGGTGGCCAAGAACCACAGGGTGTCCTATTTTGGAGGATGATTTAGAATAGATGACTAAAAAGTCTACTGGATATTCCCAAGAAGCTAGGGTGATTGTGACATCATCTAGACTTCCTGCAGGGCTAATGACTGACTTATCTGCAAACTCGATGATGGTTTGGGTTGGTCTTAGTTGATTGATTTGTAGCTTCTGCATAGTGTCAAAAGGCATTACATTAATAGCTGCACCCAAATCAATGAGTGTGTTTGGTAGAGAAATTCCATTAATTTCAATAGTGACAACTGGGTTTCCAGGATCATTATATTTCTATGGCATTTCAGAAATGAATTCAGATAATTGTCCCACTACCTAAACAAGAGGAGGTTCCTTCTTCTTCTTTCCTGGTTTCTTAATGCAAATATCCCTTATAATTTTGGCGTAAATAGGGACATCCTTAATAGCTTGTAGCAGAGGTATTTTTATGCACATGTTTCGTAATTCATCTTCTATATCTTTGTGTAAGGGTGGGTCAGGTTTCTTCACTAACAGTCTTTCGGAGTAAGGTGGAAGATTAATTTGTTGGGGTACTCGTATAGACTGAGAAGTGATTGGGATAGGAGGAGAGGCCTCTTCTTCTACAGGGGTGGTTTGAGTGTTTTCTTACTCAGAATGATTATCATTTTCTTCCTGAATTATTACTGCAGGATTTGATTTGTTTACAACTTTCCCCGATCATAGTTGAATTTCATAGGTGGGAAAGGTTTGAACTTCTATATTCTGTATAGGGTGGGTGGGTCGATTATTGGGGTTAGGGACTGGCTGGGTAGGGATTGTTGTTGGTCTCGGAGGATTGTGGGCATCTTGGTTTTGTGGTTGTTGATTGGGATTTATAGATACTTGTTGTTGTTGATTAGGATTCAAGGNGTGGGAGTAAAGATTACATCTGTGGTGGGTTGAATCTAGGTAGTAATTGGGAAATGTTTGCAGGGTATTGTGGATATGTAGGGTAAGAGGGATTTCCATACATAGGTCCCCTCCAACCTTGTTTCCAAGGCTGATTTTGTTGAAGTGTCCATTGTGGATAAGTCATTGGGGAAGGACCCCATTGTTGTTATTGATACTGTGTATTAGGATCATAAAATGTATTGGGATTTTGGGCTCTCCAAGGTCTTCTAGAAGGGTATGGTTGTTCTTGTGAGACTCCTCCTCCCCTATACATGGCTTGTAGTTCAAGCAAGGTTGGACACTCAGATGTGGGGTGTTCTAGTGTACACAGACCCCAAATTTCTATGACATTTAATGGGCATTCTTTCTCATTGTTGTGCTTCTTTCAGCATCTATGAAAAAATATTGCCAAAGCATCTTCTTCTTGTTTCTTTTTCAATTTCAGAGTATCGAATTGGTTACTTATTGTGCTCAAGATGTCTGTTTTAAAGTTCTCCAATAAGTTTCCTAACTCAGTTCTGGTGACAGTCCCTGAACTTTGTTTTGTATTTCTACTAAAAGGTCCTTTACTTGTTTTAGCTTGTCCTCTTGAGTATCTCCTATAGTAATCTGCAATTTCTGAAAAAGGTTTTTGGTGTACATCTCCTAAACTCAACAAGCTTAAAACTTCTATGCAATCAACCCTAAGACCTTTCAAGAATACATTTCTTACTACGGATGGGTCTAAGGTGAATAGCTTTGACTTTTGATAGTTGTATAAGAACCTTTCTAAGTAGTTTTCAGGACTTTCATCTTCTGTTTGATGCATTTTAAAAATTTCATTTTTAACATTATCCTTACAGTAGTCTTGGTATTTTCTTAAAAATGTGCCTTTCATTTGATCCCAAGAAAGGATTGTATTTTCTCCTAAGCTCATGAACCATGTTAAGGCTAAATCTTTCATTGTAGCAGGAAAAAGATTAAGTTTTTGGGCATCGTCTGAGTAGTTATAACTTCTACATAATATGTCAAACTCAAATAAAAATAAATCTAGATCTTCAGTTGACATACCTCTGAAAGTGGGTAACAATGATAGTGGGATATTCTTCATGCTGACATTTCTAGAAATATCCAAGATTGGAAACCCAAAGGTCTTAGTCTCTGTAGTTGCATTTCCTTATTCTTCTGCCATTCTACTGATGGATGGTTCAGAAACTAGATTTTCTGTGTCTCCTAAATGTTCAGCAGACTCACGTTCTGTGTGTCCCAATACTGATTCTTCCATTTTAGGTTCTCCTTCTGGAGCCTCCCTGGCTCCCCTTGAATTTTCTGTTGGTGGAATTTTTTCTGCACCAGTGTAGTTGGATTAGTGGGGGGGTTTGTTTTTGAATCTTTGGAGCTTACAAATCTACCCTTGTTATCTCTATATCTATGCATAAAATGGAAATTTGATTTTTTAGCTAAATTGAAATCCTAATTCTATCTAAAAGGTAAAAAGGAAACCTAGCTTTGGAGAACCCCACTCTAGTGGCCGCGTGGCTCTTCATTCATGTCTTAAACGTTTTATACCCCTCCCTCAAGTAGCCTTTTAAAACATTTATGCATACAATCTAAAATAAAGATTACTTCCTACCGTTTGCAACTTCCTGGCAACGACGCCAAAATGTTGTGCTACTTATATGTCTAATATAATGCACTCATTAATTATCAATCCGGGATTCGTAATCAACAGAGTTACAAGACACTAGTAAGAAAGGTAATTCCTAATGTCACGAGTATAGAATCAAACTAGATTATGTATGCTGGAAACAAATCAAGATAGCAATCTACAATGCACTTTGGTTGTCTTTCACAGAGAGGCTATCTATTCCATTATGGCACATGCAAGTATGAGATGGAATCGGTTTGATAGATCAACTCTGATGTCTGACCCAGAAAACTAATTATGCAATCCACACTTTCTGAAAAGAAATCACACATCAACCAGCATAGCATGGGTAATTCAACAATCAATATGTTGGTTCTGCTGTGGTTCACAATGAACTTCACTAGTTCTTCTCCAAGTAGTTTTGACTATTGCTGCCAACAGCTATGATCACTCAAGGAAATCAAACTCATGAGAACAGAAACAGAGCATATGCAAAAACAGAGCAATTAAAGATCTAAGCAATTATAAAATGGAAATCTTAATCTAAGCTACACTGCTATCATCTAACATAGTCAAAACTTTAACTAATTCAATGTTTATACTATTGAAAACAAACACTAATGCTAATCTACGAAGAGGCTGACCTTTGTTGGGCGGTGGGCCCTTGTCGCTTCAACAGGTCGGCTGTTGAAGTCTACAGGAAGCTTTATTTTAAGACACACATCACTCTCACTCACACTTCAAAACATAAAATCAAAACTCTCTTTAACAACTCAACTCATTCTTAATCATAGATAATCAGAATATGGAGATAAAATGACATTCCATTAATCTTTACTTAGAAAATATGTTATGTACTATCATACACTGCTTACATATTGATGGTATACTAACTCTCCTACTTTTCTACCATCCTTTCCACAACTATTTAATAGTCTGCATCATGAAACACAAGGAGATGAAGTGATTTGAAAATCAATCAGTTGTTTAAGTTTAATCATCCAGTTACATCTTTAGCTCCATCCTCATGAAACGAAGTGCATGAGGATGAGGCAATTAACAAACTGTTCTTATCATAGCCTTGCTAAACAAATAGACGTCCACCAATTGACTTAGGTGAGATCTGGCACTTAACTTAGTGCAGTAGGCTCTTCCATATCAGTACTGGATCGTAACAGGCAGATGGTACCGGATCATGACAGGGCACAAAAGGTGGTACCGGATCATGAAAGAGCGTGGTCATTGGTACTAGATCATAACAGAGTATGTTCGTTGGTACTGGATCACAACAGGTAAGATTTAGTACCGGATGCGTTTGGTACTGGATCAGATAGCAACAATCTTGGTGCGCAGGTACTGGATCATGACAGAGATGGTACAGGAATGCTAAACATCTAGGGGTCAAAGATTCACATATGACAAATCGAGCATTAGTACATGAAATATTTAATTCCTTAACTCAATAAACCACAAAATACATGAATTAACCATACTTTACCTTATGACCTTATTACTGGTAATTGGTAGCATTCTTGTCATTCACTCAAGATTTAGGTAGGTCCAAAAAGGTATAGGTGAAGAGTAAAATAGGGTAACGAGAATGTCAATTTCAGGTCTCAACAATGCTAAGATTATATTTCAGATTAGACACTCTTCTTGGGTAGACATTTTGGTTCCTGTCAGGAAAAAAATTGGGGAGATCCGCTTGTGTGTGGATTTCAGAAACCTTAATAGAGCATCAGAAAAGGATAACTACCTAGTCCCACCCATGGAATAGCTCTTGCAGACTGTGTCTAGCTCTGAAAATGTTTCCCTTCTAGATGGTTTCTCAGGTTATAACCAGGTCCTAGTTTCAAAGGAAGACTAATTGAAGACTACCTTCTGAACCAAGTGGGGAACTTTTACTTATAAACGCATGCCTTTTGGGTTGATTAATGTAGGGGAAACCTTCCAAAGGGCCATGGCCGTATATTTTCAGGGATTGATTAACAAATGTGTAGTAGTATATTTGGAAGAAATAATTGTATATTCCAAGAACATAGAAGACCACATCCAACATCTAACCTAGATTTTTGAAAGGTGTAGGAAATATGGAATATCTTTAAACCCTAAGAAAACTATCTTTGGTGTAGAATAAGGGAAACTATTAGGTCATATTATATCTTAAGCAAGAATTCGTATAGACCCCAAACGAATAAAGGCAGTAGCTCAGCTTCCCTTTCCCCATAACAAAAAGGCTATGAAATCCTTCTTTGGGAAAATTAACTTTGTGAAGAAGTTCACGCTCAATTTCGCTGAAGCTGTCAAACCATTACAAAAAATGATTCGTAAGGATGCAGATTTTAAGTGGGATGACAAGTGAAAATATGCCTTCAATAATATCGAGATTGTAATCTCTCAAGCTCTGGTGCTGCGAAGTCCCGACTTTAGTAAAGTTTTTTTCCTCTACACTTTTGCCTCTGACCAATCCTTAGTTGCAGTATTGACCCATAAAGATGATGAAAACAATGAGGCGTCAATATTATTTATGAGCACTAATATCCAAGGATTCGAAATGAACTACCCGACTATACACAAACAGGCTTATGCAGTATACAAAGAAGTGAAACATTTTAGATCTTACATCCTAAAAAATCACACCAAAGTCATCATGCCTCATCTCGTGGTCTGATCCCTATTCACTCACCAGGAGATGGGAGAGAGAAGGGGAAATTGGATGAAAGTTGTCCAAGAATTTGATCTAGATATAAAACCTTCCCAATTAGTTAAGGGACAAGGATTGTGTAAACTGGTTGCAAAAGCCCAAGATCTAATAAATGAAGACCCCATGTGGGAGAATGAATTAGCATTATGGTGAAATGAATCTTTATACATTCCTCCAAGGAAACAATCTCGGTATGGAAACTTTATTTGCCTCCTACATCATGGGACTTTCCCAGAAAACCTAAGCCCTAAGGAAAGGAGAGATCTCAAGCTAAAATATGTGCAATATCGCCTTGTAAATTTAGTACTTTTCCACGTGAATTATGATGGAGTACTCCTAAGATGTATTGAACATAAAGATGCAGAAAAGGTTCTGAGGGAGCTTCATGATGGTCCTGCAGGTGGACACTTTGAAAGAAATACCACATCTCACAAAATATTAAGAGTCAGTTATTATTGGCCTACTCTACTTAGGGATGCTCACACATATGCTAGAAATTGTAAATCTTTTCAAATTAGCACTGGTAGAGAGAAGAGAGTAGTTGTCCCACTCCAACCAATGACCATATCCAAACCTTTCGAGCAATGGGGGTTAGACTTCATAGGGGAGATTACTCTGAATTCTTCAAAACAACATAAATATATACTGATTTCTACATATTATTTCACAAAATGGGTAGAGGCCATCCCTCTGACTCACGTGAATGAAAAAGTTGTAATCCAATTCATAGAACAACAACTAATCACAAGGTTTGGGATGCCTTCCATTATTTTTTTTGACAATGCTTCCTACTTTTCTTTACTATATTAACAGAGTTCTCTCTAGACAAATGAATCATAATAATATAATCTGTAAACTATTACCCACAAGGAAATGGGATGGCAAAATCAACTAATCATAACCTAGTAAGGATCTTGAAGAAACCAATCACAGAAAATTAGAGAAATTAGCATATCTTGCTTGATAATTCCTTATGGGAAGATAGAGTAACACCCAAGGAAGCTATAGGAAACTCTCCATACTTTATGGTATACAGACAAGAAGCCATTATCCCAAATGGGTTGTATCTTCCATCACTTCAACTTGCTCAGGCTTCAAGAGGATAGCCCTGATCAGTTATCCAAGAAAGAATTGATACCCTCCTCGTGCTCGAAGAGGAAAGGGAGAAAGAAAAATCTAAGTTCACCACTCATCATTAGATAGTTAAAAGATGGTTTGACATGCATAAGGCCAAAGAGAAGATTTTTGAAGTAGGAGACTTAGTCATGAAATGGGATAGAGAAAACGAACCTAAGGGAAAACATTTGAAGTTTCAAAATCTATGGCTCAGACCTTTCTAGGTATCCGATAAAATTGGGGTAGGCATGTATCAGTTGAAAAATATGAGGGGGGAACCCGACACCCTCCCAGTGAATGGGCAAGCCCTAAAACAATACTTATGTTAAAAAAAAATGTATTTTTCATGTTTCTTTTAGAATATATTCTAATTAGGATAAATATGTAGGTTTAGGGTAGGTTGATTGCAGATTCCTTTTTATTTTTGTCTTTTCTTCTGATTAGTATTTTCCTGTAATTAATTTGTGTTCCGTAAAGTAGTGGTCGACCTTAATAAATATGGTGTAGCAAACTCTGCTCCTAACTTACACTTATGTACAACATAAGAAATGATGGGCAATTACAAATTTCTTAAAGGAGATCTATATCGTGTCTTTGCAAAACAAACAACCTTGGTAAGTGATGAAATATCTGCTTGGTGGTCTAGTAAATCCCAAAGGGAAACATGGCTAGTTGGAAAGGATCACATGTACCTCTAGACAGAGATAGGAAGTATTTCACATTAACAGTTTCATCTTGTAGATAAAAAACGCCCTCCTCTCCAACTCACTCGTGGAATTTATGCCAGAAGTAAATCAATTATATTAAAATGAGTGCAAAGTCAGAGAGGGTATGTAGATAACTCTATTGGGTCTATGGATGCTCGTTGGCAGCGGAGCAAGGTCTGTGACGTCGTGGTGACTCGCCCCGGGTTATAGAGGCTCGCTGGCAGCAGAGCAACACCGTAGCGAGGGAATAATGATAACTAAAACGATCTCGAGTCAGTGAATTCCTTAGCCAACTCTTTTCAAAGAGGGGCGTGGGTCATGGTCAAGAGGAACGAAGGTTGGATAAGGGCTGAAATCCATAGGTGGACCCGAATTCACAAACCCGGGAAGTTGTACATGCATGGATAGAAAATACTCTAATAGAAGCAAATCCAGTTAGTTTCTCAACCAGATTCTGCACAAGCTAAGCCCGAAGGAAGGAGCAGAGATTATGTTTTCACCTAGAGAATCTCCATTTGTTGAGCACTCAACACACCCTAAAAGTTTTTGAAATTTTTTCTATTTTGGGTACCACTTGTTTTATTTTTTCCTCTTTATGAGTTGAGTCCATTGTGTAGGGATCATTAAGTTTTGTTTCCATGTCTCATCATTGATCACGTTCGGATTTATTTGGACCTGTCAAATTGAAACATTTTTTCTCTAAAAATAACCTGGCATTTTAACTAAGAATTCATAGCTAAAATTATGATCCACACACCTATTTTAGGCATCGAAGAAATCCAAGTAGAAAAATGATCTCTATCTCGAGAATAATGCGGATCTTGGTGACAGATTTTGTAAACCCCCACTTATGCCCTGAATTGAAGAATTGATGTGACAAGGTAAGTATTCTCTATGTTTAAATTACTAAGACAGTTTCAAACCCCAACATTCTGTGCACAAGTTTCTCATTTCTAGAGTAGTCGAAGAAGCGAAAAGAACGTCTCAATAGTTGCACTCGACTCTCATAATTTCAAAACCAAGTTAATCTAGTGAGAAGAAGAGATATGGGTTGATTTTATCATTTTAGCAGTCTCATTTTATTTTCATATCAGTATCCTCTCTGCAAGAGGGTGTCTAACTCTTCTCTCTCTGCAGGAAAATACCTCCAAGGAAGCCAATGACCAGATGCTCGACAAGGGCACCAATGTTGAAGGAAGTAGAGGTCGGTGAAGGATCTTCTCCCGGCCCTGCAAGGAAGTTAGAATTTTCTACTAAAGAGGAGCCGGTCATCACGACATCAACTAAGAAGACATTTTCCCATCCCCCTACATTTGACAACACAAAGGGGAGCATTGGATCAAAGATAATTCTCCCGTAGTGGGGAGATTTGTTCAATAGGATTAACTGGGAAGATTACCCAAAATTTATTCCCCACAATGACCCAGATGTAAGGATGCTCGACGACTAGGTTTTTTTGAACATTGGGCAGTCATCCCTACATATGGTAGCCTACCGAACCCCTGTCTTGCCCTATATTGAGACCCTGGGGTGGATAATCGATCATACAGATGCAATGAAGTGCCTAGTCAATGATGAGAATCGCAGATGCATCGGTGTTTTTCTCCCAATGGAGGTCCAGAAATACTACAAGCTCAGGGACCCGGAGGAGTAGTTAAACACAAATTTCGTAGTGAAATTCCATGATTTCCATGACACCAACAGATTGATGGCCTCCTGGTGGAAGGAATACACAAAATTCACAAACCGGAATAACAGATGGTACGGGACAACAAATCTAAGGGAGCCATACATCTATTTAATGGCTCTAATCTTCTGATTGTAAGGGGAGAGAGATTGTGCTAAGTTTTCAGAGTTATGGATGCCCCTGGCATACATTTTGGCCATATCTGAGAGTAGTTTCAACTGGGGAGAAATCATTTATAAACAATTGAGCACCAACATATTGCAGGCCTAGACACCAAAGGATGGAGAAGCGCCTGCTTTTCACATGGCATTGTACCTGTTGGACGTAATTTGCACAAGGAACGTCTTCGCAGGCATGAATTTGAGCTGGCATGTCACTGAGCTACCTGTACATTTCTATTTCGGCATTCTGTGGGAAAAAAGGTATAAAAAATCGTATGCTATCATCTACGATGAATTCATAGATCGGGTTTATTTTATTATTTTTAGGAAAGAATGCCCAAGACTTTCGGCAACGACCAAGAAAATGATCTCAAAGGCAGGCCACTAGTACCTAGAATAAACCAGTACTTATATCAGGGTGTTTGGAGCTACCTGTGCACCACATCCACTCCACGCTCATGTCCGGAACCGACTCATCGTGGGAGAAATATTTTACCAAACCATCCTGCAGGGATATAATGCCACTCTAGTTAAAGACAAGAAACAAGTGTTCATACCCTATGGTTTCCATGTAGGGTTTTACATGGTGAAGGATACTGTGAAAGTTAAACAAGAGGGTTTGATCCAGCTAGAATACAGATTCCCAACAAGTCGATTTCGCAAACATGACCCTAGAGGCCTAGTGCTTCCGCATGCATCACAAGTCTCTTCCTCCTGGCCATATGCACATGATAACTTCGAAGACAAAATCTTTATAGAATGTGATCAAGACTGGGAGGAGGTGCTACAGAGGAAAGCTAACCCAAATATGACCAGATTTAAAGTGATGAGTATGGAAGAGCAAGTCGATACCATAGAACAGTTAGCTCAAGAATCCCTCAGAGTCAAAGATGAAAGCATAGCAATCGAAGAGACGGAGGTGCAAAGAAGGGGAATATTGTTACTAGAAGAAGCTCAAAGAGTCATAGAAAGGATGCAAGATGACCCCATGCTTGACTCTTTGATATAACCCTTGAGGGTCACCCCAAATGACACAAGAGATCTCGAAGAAGAGAAAATTGGCTCGGAAACAATTGTATTGGAGGGAACCGTTGATCCATAAAATCCCAGAGTTTTGTCACCACAATCCAGATAACCAATGATTATTCCAGCCTAGGAGAAGATTCAAAGAACATCAGGTGAAACAGGCGTACCAACCACTCTCTTTGATTTGAATACCATATATGATGATGAATAGAGTTTGAAGGTATCACTTATAACTCTAGTACCAATCACAGAGGAGAAAGAACTAAGGGGAACATCTACTCCAACTCCTGATGCTTCGATTCTAAACCCTCTGCAGGGTAACCATGAGGCTGAGAGTACCCTAGACACTAAATTTCTCGACCCATAGGAGACTCTGAAAGACAGCTCCAAGGATGAGCTGGGATCTAGTGAACTGGAAGAGGAACTGCGGCAACTAGAGATCAACACTTCAACGGTTGATCACCAAGTTAGTGTTGAGCCTGTGATTGTCTCTTCACTTAAGGTCGATACTCCACCAGTCGACGAACACCAACCAAAGTTCAAGTCAATAGAACATACATAATTTTCCCCTATCAAAGAAGTACAAGAGTCGGTCCTAGAAAAAATATATATAGCAAGAATGTGGTCAACACTCTGAACTGGGGAGACCAACAGATCCCTGAGCCCATGGATGAGGTAGCCGATATATAGGCGATTGCATATGACAGAAAGATGAAAGCCATAATGAGAAGGAAAACCAAGAAAAGGATGCTCACGCTGGACAACGCACTCCTTATCACCATAGAAGAAACGATGCTCAGGAAGGAAAATGAAAAGACAACTGAGCTAATCGGTGTAGGAATGGCTATAAATGATGCCACACTGGATCGGGCAAGATAGGATGAAAAGGAACTGGCCACTACAAAGAAGGAGATGGACCATCTGCACCATCTGGCGAAATATTACAAGGACTCAACGCAAGAAACATTTTTCCTTAAGAGTGAATTCCGAGAAGCATATGCAAAATTCACAAGAGATAGACATATCTTCACTACATGTGTAGATGATTTTCAAGAATACACTCTCATGGTAGTGACAACCTGCAAAGAAGTGGAGAGATGGTATGAAAAGTCATACCAGGATGTAGAACGAGTCAATTATATTAGTGCAATATAGAAGGGCCGAGACACGGAGGAGCATGGCATCTGAGTGCTGATGAACAAAAGCATCTCCTGAATTAGGAAAGAAACTGAATACCGGGTAATTATGGCCTAGGAACCTCAATGAAAGATACAAAAAAGGTGGGCCAAGTGAAATAAAAGCTGGGAGAATATCAATCTGGTGATGAAAGACATCGACCTTCCAGATTTCGGCTCACCTGAAGACTTTGTCGATTTGCATGACATAGTCAAACGACATGCAAAATAGGACTCAGCATGGGAAGCAGAGATCGCGTAGGTGGCTAGCATGACACCACGTCAGGTAAATTTTTTTACAGAACACCAGATCAAGGCTCTCACAGCACTACAACGTTTAAGTGCTAATATGATCAGATATAGAGAATGAGAAATAGAGATAAAGGGAACCCTTTCAGCCCCGATGGACCAACATAGATTCTTGTATGCTAACACATGCGAGGATCTCTTCGTCAAGTGGTCATAGTATGGGAAGAATCATCCACTATAGTAGAACCACTAGACAATCTCAGGAGAACAAAGAGATGAAGCTACCACGTGCCATTCTTTTATTTTACTTAACTCAAACTTTTAGTAGCTGTTTTAAGTTAGGGATTCTTTATAAATGTGGGGATCGAACTTTTGGGAAGGGTCGATGGTTTTGAGGAAGGACCTTATTTTTTGGAAAATTGTAAAGAATTATTTTTGAACAACTTTAATTAAGAAGTTCTATTTAGAACCAGAGACAATTTTTTTATTTTCATCAAAGGCGTTATGTGATTGGATTGAGGATGAACTACTTCCATCTTTGAATTCAGTAGTTGATGTTGTAACAAGTAAGAGTTTATGAATCTATTGATAAGCTATATTTTTCAATACTTTAACAGTTCTTTTGTTCTAAATGATGAAAATCGAATCGTTGAGTTAATATGTAATTGATGTTAGAGCTAAGGAAATTATTTTTCTTGCACTTATCTTATTGTATGTGTATTTTCTTTCCATAATTGTATCTCAGTCAATTTTGAAATTCCAGGAAGTTAACGTATTATTACTAGACTTTTAATAGGTGTGAATATCATTTTTTTCACGCTAGAGCACGAGGGTTATCCCAGGCTCAACATTATTTAATAGTTAATAATTCCCTCTATCAGTTGGTTTATACCATCACACCTTACTTCATGAGACTCATCTAATAATAGAAAAGACAAAAAAGATAAATGTTTAACCTGAAGGAGGAACTTTCACAGAAAGATATCATGTCAATCACTAAGTAAATCCCATCGGCAAATTGGCTAGATCAAAAGATCTAGAGAACCATTCCACCCAGCAAATGCTGCAGAGTCTAATTGGGTCTCTAAGGCGGGTTTGGTTCATACTATTGAGTCAAAGGATCTCAGACCCCTCAACAGGTCCCTTAGCAGAAGACCTACCAAAAAAAGAGATAACCACCTCTTTTTGAGGCACTTGTCTGTTCCAGCTGCCTTGCATCATATTCCTCTTTTATTCACATATTGAAAATTGTTGTTAGAACCACAAACCAAATAATCTTCACCGAAACCAATCTTGGCACAATTCTATCTATGTGAATGAATTTTTTGAAGTTGAACATAGAAATAAATCATTGGATTTTGAGCCAATGATGAGTGTTGTTAACCAATATGGAATTACTCATCATTGATGTCGATGAGAGTTGAGGTGCCTTGATACATCTTGCAAGGTACCGATAAAGAAGTTGAATTCGAGTCACCTGCAAGATTTGAAAAATAGGGAGCATTGATGAATTCCCACTGCTTCCAGCGAGAAAACCTACCATTAGATGTATGCAAGCCCCTAGGTACCATGAAAAATATATAAATCTAACCCAGATAATGTGTTGGAGTCGATGGGGAAAAGTTCGTTAGAAGGAAGGTCTTAATGAATCCCCCATCATCTAACATGATAAAAAACATAATGATTTGAAGAACATGAAGTAGAACCAACAATTGTATGCCAAATTGTATTGTGGACCTACCCTACAACAACCTGGTTTT
>JASDQU010945605.1:0-19018 GCA_032191745.1 Picea mariana
CCAAAATGGACGTTCCTGATGCTTTCGGGACTTGATGAGTCCTCTTCCTTCTGCTGTTATGAGGTTTAAACCTCGTGCACCTTTTCTGGATCCAATGTCTCACAACAACTCAACACTTCTCCCCCTAAGTTTCTGTCGTCCATTCTACAATTCTATGTGGCTTCCTAGGGATTAAGCCCCTCGCACCTTCTCTCTGATCCAACGGCTATCGATCCTTGGTGCTAGATCTGACGGTCCAGATATGACCTCCTTACGTGCTCTCCTCCTACTTCCTGGATGTAGATTCAACGGTCCAGATCTTTCTTCCCAGTGCTAATCCAACGACAGTTGTGCTCTTCCTCCTGAGATTTCTTGGATTTTTGACTTAGAATATTTTCTAAGTCTCGAAGGTCTCGACCTTTGACTCTTCCTCTTGTGAGCCCGATTCGTTTGGGTCTCGTCTGCATTATAGAAATACTTCCCCTCCTGAGATTTGTCAACTCAGAAAACCTTTCCAGGTTTCTGAGNCCTTACACCCGCCTAGGGTTCTTCTGCTCGATGCACACCTTGCAGAGCCTGCAAAGTGTTCAACAACTCTGTAAGTGTCTATCCTCGACACTTCTTCTCTTCGAAATTGAAATAGAGTTCCCTATTGCACTCTATGAACTCACTCTATTCCCTCTTGGTATAGATCTCCAGAACCTTCAATAGTTCTGTCTTCCCTGAAATCGAGATAGAGTTCCTTATTGTGCACTCCTTGCACCTCTGTTGATGAAGGTTCAATGATATCCCTCTTGATATTTCTTGAGGTTGTCTCACCTTTGTCAACACACACCTTGCGGACTATGTGCACTGCTTTCACTTGGAAACTCCAAGACAGGAAGAAATTGAAACTTATGAAATGCTTCACTAGTTATGCATTTAAACATGAAATGCATAAAAACATGTAAGCATCAAACACACAGTATGCAGGAAAAAACTGATTTTCTATTAATCTGTATGTCTATATAAATGTTTACAAAGACAGGACTGTAACAAGTCTTAGCTCTCTCTCGAGACCTATCTGCTCTGGTCTCTCCTCCTAACTCTCTAACCTGAGTCCTATTATTCTCTCACTTAATCCTTACAAAATGAGGGCTCCCATGAGATTATCCTCGACCATCGTCTCTGAGCTATTGCTATCACAGAGCGGCTCCTATGGCTACATTACATAAATGGATGCCCAATCCTGACAATGTCCTGGGATTGTTGCAGGCTACCATTTGAGGAAACCTCAACCACTTTTTGAACATATGCATGGTCGGCTCTTACAGCCTTAGAAAATTGATTGAAATTTCAAATTTCAAAATTGAGAGGGTTGCGCCTCTCCCTTTTCCATTAAATGCATGTTGGATGTGCTAATTGGATACACACTGCTGACATGGAGCAATCCTCCTGCATCCTACTCCTCAACTGGAAAAATCATGAGCTCCTCTTCTCCAGTGTTGAAATCCACCTGGATCCCAAACTTTCCCTTGGAGCTGTCCATATGCTCCTCTGATTCGTTGTTGTTGTTATTGTTTCCCTATTTCTCTTGCAGGCTTCCTTCCACTCAGCTTTCCTTTGCTGACTTCTTCTTGTGCTGACCTCAACATCAACCTCCTGATCTCCTCAATCACCTTGTCCAACTGCTCCCATGGCTGGCTCTTTGTATGCAGTCTTCTCTGCTGCACTTTTGTCTTCTCAATGGGAAGATCTGCTTGATATCCCATGTTGTATTTATTTACCTTTGTGGAACTAACTGGCCACTCTACTGCAGACTCTAGTTGTGTAGTCTCCTCACTGAACTGTTGCTCATCTTCTTCCGGTGGCAGTTCTGCTGCTGCCATTTCTCCTCCTCGCATACTTCCAGCTTCTTCCAGCTTCTCCCTAGGCTGGTATGCTCCACTACCTGCTTCCAACTTAGCATGTTGGACGTGCAAAATTTGCAGCATCACCCTCCTTTCCAGGGCTTCCAATTTTGCACATAGGTCATCAAAATCCATGTTGTCTACTTCTTCTTCTTCTTCTTCTTCTTCTTCTGCAGCTTCCAGTACTACAGTGATTTCCTTTCCAGCTTCCTGGCTGAAAATTTTGAGCCATTCTATTATATGATCATCTTCTTCTTCTTGGGAAAGCATTAGTGTCTGCTCCATTTCTTCCTCCATGACAATTTCAACTGGCTATCTTTCTTCTATTGTTGCATCTGAAATGCATTCTCTGGCCTCAACTGGGTTGCTTGGTAGGAATAATTCAATTCCCCCAATGATTAGAATTCTCTTCTGATTCTCTCTTGTCAGCACTCCTTGCTCATCTAAACTCTTTCCTGAGTTCATGAGACTCTCATACAGTCTCATCTCTTTCCCCTTGCCCACCTGGCAATTTAAGAATTTTCTACTGCCCACCTGGCAGTCTATGAGATCATCTGACCCCATCTCATTTCCCACTTAGCAATCTGAACTTTCACCACTGCCCCATTGGCAGTACCTGAGAACTTCCACTGATCTCTTTCCATCGCCCACCTGGAAACTTGAAAGTCCACTTCTACCCACCTAGCAGTTTATGAGATCCTCTGTTAATCTCATACCATTGCCCACCTGGCAATATGAATTTCCATGGCTACCCTCCTGACAGTCTATGAGATCCTCAAATGATCTCATTTCATTGCCCACCTGGAAATTCAAAAATTCATCCCTGCCCTCCTAGAAGTTTATGAGATCTGAAGCTAATCCCTCTTCCTCATCACTAAGGGTTTCTCTAACTTATGGCTCACAGATGCAAACCGGCTCTGTGTCACTGAGGCTTTTAGCATACCTCAGCCACATTTTCAACAACCTTTGTTGTCTTCTGGCCAACAATTCCTTCACTGGCCACTTCACCCTCTTCTTTACGGGCCACTCATACACCCAACGTGCTTCTGCATTCTGCTCCATTATTAATGTAGGATGATCCATTCTCTCTCTTATCTCAGCAAGTTCCTTGTCAATATCTTCCTTGGTTTTTTGTTGGTGGTCTCCTCTTTGACCACCCTCATGACCTTCATTAGCCATCTCTACCTTCTATATGCCCTCCTAGCAAACTTATGGGTCACTCTACACCTGCGAGCATCTCCATGTCCTCCTACAGCTCACCTGGCTATCTATTAACTATTGCACACCTACAAACAATAACCATAGAGAATTAACACCCTGCTTCTTTCACTTTCTGTATGTAGATGAATCTCTGCTTCTGATTCCACTTGATGTTACTAGAATTTCTGCTTTCAATCCCTTTTTCTGTTATCTGCAAACAAAATCCCACTCTGATACCACTTGATGGTATCAGATTGTATCCCCTCAAAGTCCTCCTTTTGTCTGTGATTTTAAAATAAAAAAATATTAGCTCTAATACCACTTGATGCAGACCCCCTACCTTAGCAAGGTTCTGCGACCTCCCGGTCTCTAGATGGATCCTCTTCTGAGCTGAAATGGCTCTTCGAGATCCTGCTGGAACCCTTTGAACGAATCCACAGGTCCTTCATGAAAACTCGCCCTGTGTAACTTAACACCAGGTGCAAGCCTTACATCTCCATGTGACCACAACCTGGCCTTAGTGCAAGCACCTTTCGCAACTCGTGAGTTCATGAGTCAAAGACCCTCGACTCCTCTTTATCCAAATGCCGATACGCGAAGTGAAGTACGAGTATGGATCCTCCTTGTTAGCACCTTCCACACATAATCACCGGCTAGGGCTAAGTGATATCACTACTCGCAACTCACGACTTCGCAAGTTTGAGTGTTGAACCCTCATGCTCCTCCTTTGCAAAATCCCAAAGCACGATAAGTCAGCGATGGGTTGACTCCTTTAGCACTACTCGCAACTCATGACTTTGCAAGTTGGAGTGTTGAACTCTGGTGCACCTCCTTTGCGAAACCCTAAAACATGAAAGGTCAGTGATGGGTTGGCTCCTTCCAAGGTGACGTGTGTCCACCACCTTTCAAACTCTAAAAATCAATACTTTTTTTCCCATACCTCAAAAGATAAGAAGAAAGGGTCTTATGAAAAGAAAAAATACTCTGCAAAACATGGTAAGATTCCCTCCAAGACAAATAATAAAATTTTAGATGAAATCTACATCTTTTGTGGTGATTAAGGGCATCCACAATCAAAATGTTGGAAAAAACTTGAGGCTTTGAATGAATCCATGGAGAAACAAAAAATTTATGTTTCCAAACCTTCTTCAATAGGTAAAGGGCATACCTTGTCTGCTCAAGCCTTGTATGAGTCTTTATATAGATGGATATTTGATTCAGGTGCATCTCATCATATGACTCATTCCAATGAGTTATTACCTTGAACCTTAGATTGTAGCATTTCTCATATTTCCATTGGAGAATCTACACAGTTTGATATTTTAGGATCAGGCACTGTGCAGTTATATGAAGGCATTGTGCTAATTATCTCTCAATTTATCTGATTTCTCATTATGGCGATGGAAAAACAATAGTGTTCTCTCCTGATGATGTAGTCATTTAGGAATTAAAAAATCCTGACATTGTTTTTGACTCGGGAAAAGTTGATCATAGCTACAGATTGTACAGGATTACTGGTTTTGATCCTTTTTCATATACCTCTTTCATTGCACATGTTGATTCTTTGAGTAGGATTCGACATGAAAAATTTGGACATTTAAACTACAGGTACCTGCAACAATTGAGTAGACAAAGATTGGTTCATTTACTTCCCAAAGTTTCTTTTACAATTAGAGTTTTCTCAAGATGTGTTCATGGAAAACAACATCAAGATCCTTTTCTCAAAGTAAAGGCTTTGTTTTCTACATCACCTCTTCATTTGGTTCATAGTGATCTCATGATTTTTCCAAATCACTCATTTTCATGGGCTAGGTATTCACTTACTTTCATTGATGACTTATCACGACATTGTTTGGTGTAATTTCTTAAGTTCAAGAGTGAGGTCTTTACTACTTTCAAGAACTTCAAGGATTTTACTAAGAATTAGTCTCTCATTGCATAAATAAACTGGATATAGATAATGGGGGGGGAGTAAGTTATCCATGCATTCAAATATTTTTGTAAAGAACACAGTATTTTGCATCAACATTCTTTTCCCTATGTTACCACTATAAGTTACACCTATACTACTGTAGGTGTAAGAATAATACTCATAATAATTTGAATAATTAAATCAATTTTATGGTTGGTGTATTAACAAGAAAGAGCACGAAATCCTGAAGCATACTATCTGCAGAGACATTCGTTTGGGCATGGAGTCATAAACACCCTACAAATCAAAGGAAATCAAGTTGTATACTAGACAAAAGGGATATATAATGATGAACAAAAGAATGGAGTGTTTGACACTAAGAATAATATTCATCAAGAATTGATCCTCTCCGTAAAATGAATTAAAATAATACTTGAACATAAATCATGATAGGAGGCAATCACTGCAAATCCTTTGCAACTCATGAATTCTCCTACCCATGGAAAACCATTGATCTTCAATACCTGCAATATTTTCAAGCAATAGGATGAGAAAATAAATGGAAAACAAAGAAGAAAATTTGACAAATGGCTTTCATAAATCTTTAATGGAAGAAAATGTGATTACAAACGGGCCCTCGGGCTTACAAATAAGCAACTAAACTACTCCTCAAGCTTTCATGAGCCTCTCTTGGATCATGAATTGAACCCTTTCATAAAGAAAAAAATTCTATGTATAGTTTATCATTCCTTCCTACTCTAAAGAGGTCGAATCCCAAGAGGTTTCATTGGATTCCCTTTTCTCTAGGAGTTTTTACAAAAGGCTGAAACGAAAAATCCACCTAGGTCCTATTTTTTTGGATCTTGTCTATTGTGATAAATTCCTTCTAAAACAAGTCATGATGCTTGATTTGGTGATAGAACACATTTCCCTCATGTTCAAATACCTCCTAATAAACCATTTTAACCACCTCATATAGGTGTAAGAACTCCTACAATTCGGATTTATCAGACTGTTAGAGTTTGCAACGCAATTTCAGGATTCACTTCAAACTTTCTTGTAGGTGATGTTTTCAACTTTTCTCCCAAACGTCGAACTGGGTTGGGCTAATTTTTGGTCAGCAAGTCAATGATATTATGATCCATCTCCAAAAACATTTTAGAAGAACCCATATCCAAATTTAAAAGTTATGATGAAATTATGATTATGTTGTGTAATAATTTTTTGTAAATTGCTTTAATTTAGTATTTCGCAACACCTCTGTGGGATGCGCTACGAACTTTCATGTAGGTGTCATTTTTTTATTTTGATCACTCCAATTTATTTCAAAATCACGGGGACAAGATTCAAACCTCTGTTGATTCCTTGTATAATCTTTTAGGCATGTAGGATGACTCCCAAAAACACCAAGTGAACAAAATCATGAACATCATAATAGAAAAAAGTTCTTAAGAGTTATGAACCAACATATATGAGGAACCATGAAAAAAATGATATACTATTGAAAACAAAAATTGGTGGCACATATGCTCTTTTAATGGTTTCAATTCCTCCTTTGGTGAGTATCCATGACAACTAAATCAAAACCCCCCTCTAATAACAACTTCTACCAGAGTAAGTGATGGAAACTTGACAATTTAGGTTTTGTTTCTTGATTTATAAGAATAAGGGCTTGATGGAAAAAGGATTTGTGCTTAAAGAAACAATGCAAAAACTAAAAGAAACTAAAAATGAGAAATGGAGGTAAATATAACAACCTAAAACTGAAAGAAACCTCCATTAGAAAAATTTCCAAGCGACTACGTAAAACAAAGGGTTTGCAGCAACAAATTTTTAGTCCAGGGTTTCATAAAAAAACTTTGCAATTTCTTAGGTAAGGAGAGGAATATGATGTTGAGTGAGGTGATATTTTTCAAACAGGAGTGAAAGTGAGGTCAAATTGGGTTTTAGAAAATGTGTAAGACAAAGGATCCGTAGTGCAGTTTGCAACGAATTTCGAGTTTGCAACAACTTGGGTTTGCAACGAGTAGGGTTTTGACAATAGAATTTTAGGTAAAACATGAAACAAGTACCTGCCATCAAAGCCTAGTCCTTGCTGCAAAGAACCAATCATATCATCCCTTTAAGCTTCCACCATTTATCTCTTCATAGAGTTTGCAGTGAAATAGTCTACAACGCTAGTTACAATTTGTAGCAATCTGAACCAATCTACATCGCCTTCTTTACAAAAGGTAAAGAAGATATAAAATGATAAACTCTCGCTTTGAAGATGACCCTTTAAAGATTCTTGATGATGTGATGGAATTGAGAGCTATAGTTAATCATATGTGATAAAACCCTACACCCCTCAACAAAATGGAATTGTTGAAAGGAAGAACAAAACATTAAAATAAATGGAGAACTACATGATTCATTTTAAGAACATGTCATATTCCTTCTCAGCCGAAGCAGTGAACTGTACCGTCGAAATTCATAATCAGATTCCTCACAACACAATGTTTCATATGACTCTAGAGGAATATTGGAGTTATTTTAATCCCAATATCTCTACTTTCATAGTATTTGGTATTGCGGCATGGGAATTAATTCCAAATGAAAAACA
The DNA here is from genome assembly GCA_032191745.1 of Picea mariana. Lineage (NCBI taxonomy): Eukaryota > Viridiplantae > Streptophyta > Pinopsida > Pinales > Pinaceae > Picea > Picea mariana. The sequence continues at coordinate 7,583 of JASDQU010945605.1, forward strand.
CAAAGATATGGAGAACAAGATCCAACCACTAATATTTGTTGGCCATTGTGAAGACAAGAAATCATATAGGTTATTGATCATATTACTACTAATGTTTTGTTTCGTAGGGATCTTCATTTTGATGAGCATTTAAAACAATCTTCTGACCCTACTCTCTACATAGATTGTGATGATAGTACATATCATGCTGATAATATTTTTTTAAGAACAAGAAGATGAGGAATATCAAACAGTTGCATATGAGGAAACTGATCCAATCAAAAATGCACCACCAACGGTTGAGCATCCTGCACATGAACAACCATTGAGGAGGATCCATTGAGAGAGAAAGATACTTGATCAGTATGGTTATGATCCATCATATTTCCACCATTTTTCTCCTACTCCTTGAAACATTCAGCTACAAACCAAAGGTATCTCTCTTTTCAATCATGCCATTTCAAAATATCCCCAACAATTTTCTGATGTTGTTGGGAAAAATGAATGGGAAGCTTCCACAATAGACAAGTATTCTTCTTTGATGAAGAATCACACATGGGATCTCTTTCCTCTTCCTAAGGGATGAAAACTAGTTCATTGCAAATGGGTCTATAGAACCAAATATGTTGTTGATGGTTTTGTTGACAAACATAACGCATGGCTAGTGGCCAAGGGATTTTCAGCATTTTAAGGGATTGATTATTTTGAGACTTTTTCCCCTGTTGCCACAATTAATTCCATACATCTTATGCATTCTCTTGATGACTCTCGAGGCTAGTTAGTTTTCTAGATGGATGTAAAGAATCCCTTTTTGCATGGGTATTTAAAAGAGGAAATATACATGGAGAAACCTTTTGGTTTTGTGCAAGACTCTTCTCTTGTATGTAGGCTTCAATGTTCATTGTATGGTCTCAAAAAAGATAACCGATCTTGGTTTGAGAAAATGGATAGTTTTCTAATAACTTCAGGGTTCCATCGTTGTCATCATAATCCTACTATTTAAACTATAGGACATGGCACTGATCTCTTGATTATGGTTTTTTACATGGATGACTTAATTATCATAGGGAGTTCTCCATCCATGATTCAAAATGTTCAAAAAACATTAATGGAATAGTTTGATATGATAGATCTTTGTCTTCTACACTACTTTCTTGGTCTATATATTATTCAGTATTCATAAGGAATACTTATTTTTTAGTAGAATTATTCCCTTGACTTACTTTAGCACTTTGGCATGCTTAATTGTAAATCAACACCTACTCTATTCTAGTCAAGTGTCAGTCTTACTACCAACTTATATTCACCTGAGTCGATCTATCATTGTATCGACAACTGATTGGGAGTCTACTTTATTTGAATCATATACATCCTGACATGTCTTTTGTAGTTGGGCTTGTATCTCAGTTCTCTCAGGGTCCTCATGAGAGTCACTGGAAAGAATCTAAGTGCATTCTCAAGTATATTCAAGGCTCCACCAAGTTTGGCATTCAATGCACCTCGAGTGCTTCTTAGCTTGAGGGTTTCACGGATTCTGATTGGGTTGGTTATGTTGATGTTCGAAAGTCCACATCGGAATTTTTTTATTGGCTTAGGTCTGCTCCTATTTCTTGGTCTTGCAAAAAGAAATAAACAATTGCATTATCATATGTAGAAGGTGAGTATCATGTTGTTGTTATTTCATGTAAGGAAGTCCTTTGTCTTTGATAGTTGTTGACATATATTGGCATTTCATATGATCATCTCACTAGTCTTTGGTGTGATAATCAGAGTTCCATTCACATCTCTCATAACCCAGTTGAGCATAAAAGGACAAAGCACATCGAACTTCACATACATTTCATTCAGAATCTCATTCATGATGGTGTTCTTTTCTTGTAGTACATGCCTACAAAAGAAAAGTTTGCGGGCATATTCACTAAACCCTTGGCATCTCCTCATTTTCTTAAATTATGATGAGTTCTTGGGGTAAAGGAAGTTGTCCTTGGGCCATCATCTTGATTCCAACCTTCACTTTTTATGTATTTTACTTTGGGAGAAATTTTTCCTACGAGTATTTCTTCTTTTCTCCAGTTATGCCAGTTTGTACATGGGTACCTTATCAGGCCTTGTTGTTGGGACCCATCTTTGTTATTCTTTCTTCCTCCATACATTTCTCTTATGGGGGTTGTTAGTGTGTTTTTTTTAACCATCTACCATATTGGTGTGTTTTTTGAAACCATAGCCATCTTAAAACACATGAGATAAGCTCACATAAATTCACCTCTAAACTTTCGAGAAAATCTTATCATTTTTTTGGGCCTCCTCAATCACATAAATTGAGGACTCTCTCATGTATTCTAATGAGATAAAGATCAATAGATCAAGGTTTCTCCTATGGGAGATTTGGATTTTCATACATTGGCATACCTGTGGCTTTTTTCATAACGAGAAGGGTAGATTTCTCCTGAAATGCAACCACAACTTCCACATCCATTGCATCCACATGTGGCTTCAGTGGCATTCAACTTTCCCATTGTGTCTAGCCATCACCCAACCTAGAATGCTTACATATTATATCATGATAATGGTTGAGGAGACTATGTGGGTGATCACCTCTGAAATGAAGCAAAAGGGGTAGAGAGATTGTAAATGTGAGATTTTAAATAAGTTGGAAAAAAGGGAAACATGTCTTTGAAATAACTAAAATGTTTCTTTATCTAATTAAATTTAGAATTAATTTAAAATTAAAGAATTAGATAAAGTTATACAACAAACAAATGTGATTAAATTATTAAAAACACATTGTGTGATATTGTAATGATATAAAATGAGAATTTTTTTTTTTTAAATCTCATCTACCATTTAAATTAAAATTTTAAAATATGTTTTTAAATATAAAAAATTAAAATTTTAAATATGTTTTTAAATACAAAAATATAAGGGAAAAAACATTTCAAATGTATTTACATTATTAATATTATATATAAAAAAATTAATAAATAAATAAATAATTCAAAATTGTTTTTACTTTTAATCATAGAATAATATATCAAAATGGAATTTAATCTTAGAAAAAACAATAAACAATGATGCAAAGATTTCAAAGATTTGTGTTTGCAATTTGCCATTTACAAAAAAAACATTTCAAACTACACGTTTATGTGTTAAGGCTTCCGAGTTTCAACTGCAAACTACACGTTTACGTGTTAAGGCTTCAGAGTTTCAACCTAAACGTGTAAAGGCTTCAGAGTTTCAACCGAGGGTATTACACCAAAACATAATAGTAGCATAGTAAAATAATGGACTCGCTCAAATCAATGAGAAGATTACAAAAATAAATGAGAGAGCATTCAAAAATAGATATCACACAATTGTGAGGTGATTCAAATGATGAGAATAAAGTTTAAATTTCATAATATATCGAATTTATCATTCATTACATGTCATTAAAATAATTTATCATTCATTACATGTAATTGAAATTCTTGTGTGAGCTCTAAGATATGTTCACCTATGTTTCATTAATTAAGATACCGAGAATACTATGTTTCATTAATTAAGATACATTATCTTATTTAATGAGAATATTATAGGCTAAAATTATGTGTATTCAAAACTATCTGCATAAACCATGTTTCATTAATTAAGATACCGGGAATACTATGTTTCATTAATTAAGATACATTATCTTATTTAATGAGAATATTATAGGCTAAAATTATGTGTATTCAAAACTATTTGCATAAACCATGTTCACCTAACTTCATTAATGTGGTTATTTTTTTGGAAGTTTTTATTTGCCTCAATAAAGTAATAATTTATTGGCTTTGTAAATACATAAAAGTATGTGTATTCAAGACTATCTGTGGTTATTTTTTTTGGAAGTTTTTATTTGCCTCAATAAAGTAATAATTTATTGGCTTTGTAAATACATAAAATTATGTGTATTCAAGACTATCTGCATAAACTATGTTATATGTTCACCTGACTTCTGAGATCACTTCCTTCGAAGTTTTTATTTTGCTCAACCATAGATAAGGTAATAGTTTATTGAATTTGTAAATATATAAATAGTAATAAATTTTCTATGATCTACATCCTATATCCAATCTCCAATCACATAACCATTAAGTCAACCTATTTCATTTCTTTAAAGCATATCTCAATGTCCATTACTCTAGTCGGCATGGAATCATATATTCTTGAAATTTATAAATCTTGACATGGATAATTGGAAAAATTATTGTTTTCACTATTTGACGATTGCTCTAAGAATTATAAGTTGAACTAAGTTAATTATAAAAGCCAACAAATCCTTGAAATGTTGATAAAATAAAACTTCTACCATATCATATCATTATTATTTCATTTAATTTGAAGATAATTGTATCTATGTAATAAATTGTGATGTATTTTTAAGAACTTGAAAATAATAACATCTTACATTAAAGAAATTATAGTTAAAAAAAGACTTGCTATATCTCTGGATGCAATTATACTTTAAAAATATCTATATTGATTAAAACCTCATAATGTAGAATGTTAACTTTTCTAGACTTGTTACCATGTGATTATCTCTTGTTATATCTCTTGTTTTAGTAATCATAGCTAACATTTGTACTACTTGGAAGGAACAAGAATATGTGATTGTATTTGTCTATCTTCTTGACAAGAATATCTGATTGTATTTCTCTATCTTCCTGAATTTTTGTGTATACCTTTTAATCATACATGATGACTATAATAACATTAGTATTTTTTGTGAAATGAAGTGAAGCGGAATGCCATTGCGGCTAGGACCTAAACCCTAGTCGTCTCTGCTCTTGTTTCTCAACTGCAGGGGCGTGGATTCGTTTGTAGCAGCAGGTCATACACCGCGGATCGGCGTGAGCGTCTCCCCTGCATTTTTTCACGCGTTTTGGAGCAGCGATCGACCTCCCTCTGCAAGTTTGCTGGTGGTCAGCGCCTCTGCGATTTGTTTGCTAGTGGTTGGCGCCTCTGTGATTTGTTTGCTGATGGTCGGCGCCCTACTATGGTGGCTCCAAATCCGATTGTCGAGATGGAAGAAGATCCTTTGGAAGCATTCAAAGCATTAGTCCGCTCGGCAGGACCGAAATCCAAGCCTTCTTTCTCATCTAAGTTTGTTAAGAAAAGGGAAGAGATCCCTTCGCTGGAGCTATCTCCAAAGGAGCCATGCAATCTTGCCCTTCTTCTAGCAGAAAATGCCCTCATCGGAAAGTTTACGGGGTTATGGCCCAGCCCCAAAACGGTGGAGGCATGGATGGATGATCGTTGGAAGTCGTTGATACAAGGAAAAGTCTCTACGTGCGCAGTAGGCAGGGTTTTTTTTGTCTTCAGCTTCTCGAGGACAGAGGATCGTGATCTATTTTTCAGATCTGGACCCTATTTCATGGGGGCGAGAGGGATGTTCTTATCCCCCTAGACTCTTGGCTTCAATCTCGGAGCCGAGATCACCGCAACCCCTGTTTGGGTTAGGCTTCCCCATCTTCCCTTGCATCTCTGGGGGAGAAGCTCTCTGGAGGACATCGACAATAAGCTAGGGCGTTTCCTGGACAGTGTGGAGCCGAAAGGGGATCAATATACCTGCGCTCGAATTTGTGTGGAGGTTAACCTCGAGGAAGGCCTCCCGGAAGCCATTAAGCTCTCCCTGGGGGAATGGTTCCATATCCAAGAGTTGGACTATGAGCAGATTCCTTTTAAGTGCCTCCGGTGCCATGCTTACGGTCATTTTACAAAAAGCTGCCCCAAAGCCTCTGAGGTGCCGGGACCAGTCAAAGAAGATGATTTTCAGCCAGTATCTAACCGACAAAGGCAGCCAAGGCGAAAGGATCCACTACCCCAGGCTCAGAAGGCCACTCATTCAGCAGAGGCAACTCTAGAAAATAAAAACAGCTTTGATGCATTGATGGAAGACGAAGCCCTAGATCCAGAAACAACAACAGTTAAGGGAAATCCTCCGGCAGATGAAATCCTTCCAGATTCCATCCCCCCAGAGTCAATAGCAACGAGAGAAGTTCGGGCCTCAGATCTAGAGCCCCCTACCCTTGCAAGTCTGGTTGTTTCAGTCCCCTCTAGCGGCTATGTGGAAACTTTTGAAACTGAAGACATCTCAGTTCAGTCTCCACCCCTTAACCGAGGGCGAAATACCAACAAAGCGCGCAGAGAAAAGGAGGCGGCCTCCAACATTTCTTTAGGTTCTCAGAAAAAGTTGGATCCCTTTTTTAAGGGGAAAATTTCATCCTCCGAAGTTTAATGCATTGCTTCTGTCTTCTACTGTGCTCACAGTTTGTGAGAATTTACTCATGTATGCATATTTTGTCATTTTCTCGAATTAGCTCAAGCAGCAAATGGGAATGGACTCCCAAGACATTCACAAGAAGGTTGGCAGCACTGTTAGAGGTCACCAACCTTCTTCAGATTTGTAACTTTTTTATTCTGGCTTGCCAGAAAGCTGCTTAATACAGCCTAACCGTTCTCGTCAAAAAAAAAAAACATTAGTATTTTTTGTATGAGATTAAGGTATATAATTAATATTCAAGGTTAATTATTTTGCACTTTCTTTTATTGAAATGGTTTTTGTAATGCTATTATTTTGATAATATTTTGTATTACTACTAACCAACTTTTAATTATACACAATGACTATAATAACATTATTATTTATTATATGAGACTAGGATATATAATTAATATTTAATATTAATTATTTTTCATATTGTTTTATTGAATTTTTTTTATATTGATATTATTTCGATAAGTTTTTTTATTACTTCTAACTAACTTCAAATTATTAAGTGTAAAATAATTTCAAATTTCTATGTATAAGAAAAAGACTTAATAACTTCAAATATTATACAAGACAACAATGAACCACAACTTAACATCATTAATTGAAATATTCTATACATAACACATTTTAAATTATTATGTATAAAATTATTTCAATTTATTATGTATAAGGAAAAGACTTAGAATATTCTCATCTTAGAAAGTATTTAATATCAATAATATATATGTCTCAGAAAGCTCTATAATCTATACTTTTATATTCTAATTTTAAAACTTAAGAGAAAACACCAATTACCTTCTAGACACTAGTTAATAAATATGCATTGTATTAATTACAATAGAATTAACAATTTAATTTTAATTGAAATATTTGTAGTTCTTATTAATAACATTACTATGAAAACTTTTTTTAATTTAATTTGGCATTTTTATTCATCCTTTTAAAGGGTATGGTAGTTTATTATTATTTTAAAAGCATGTATATATAGATAGATTTTTCGAGAAACCTATAAACCAACCAAACTTTTCAACTAATATTGTTTCCTCCCTTTTTTTTCATCTCCTTTTCTATCCACCCGTCCCTTTCCTCTTTTGATGTTTTTTGAATTGACCTATTAAATACCACTCCAGTTATCATTCATATCTTTTTCATCCCCATTTTGTGAGATAGTTAGAGCATTCCTCCATGAACATTTCAATCACTTCCCTATTCAATATCTCTAGTCATGCAAACATTCTTATAAATCTTGTACAATAAAATTTGCAAACCCAAAAAAAAATTAATGAAGTATAAGGCATAACCAAAATAATAGTGTACTATAGTGCATAACTATTTCCATAAAATGAATTTTCCAAAATATCAAGTAGCTTATGAGAATTATCAAAAACAACAAAATAACTTCTTCTCTCGTAAGGTTTGGGTCATTCTCATCATGAAACTACTACAATTATGTGAATTGCTCATCCAAAAATCTCTATATAATGATCTCAATTACAACAATTGTGTGAATTTCTCATCCAAAAATCCCTATATAATGATCTCAATTACAACAATATTAGACAATTTTTTTTTTAAAAAGAAACATAAACATATATGCATTATAATGATGTCAATTACAATAATATTAGACACAAAAATTAAAAAGAAAAATAATTAGGGACAAACAAAAAATAAATTAAAACCGTAAGATGTACTACCTCTTGGAAAATGAAATTGGTATCCATTCCTAATTGAAACATTGAGAGAGGCAATCCCGTCAGGACTAACTTATAGTTTCCCATCGTAAAAAGAAAATAAAGGATAGTGACGGAATACCACAACACTAAACTAATCAACAAAGAAATTCTGATGCTTTGAATATGAGAAGTGGTGAGATTTATACAGAAAAAAATTAAAATGAAGAGACATGGCTAAGATATAATAGTGTGTCTGTGTTTTTTTTTTAATTAGACTGTAAATGTGAATGCAAGTTGGGATATACCTTCACATTGTAACCATAAATGTATGGTAGAAAATTTTGTTAGCATCTAAGGTCAGTAGCACCAGAAGTGAGAAAATATTTGTAATATTGTAGCGAAGAAAAATAAGGGAAATAGTTGCAAAGCATCTAGTCCTTGTCTAGTAAAACATTAAACTGTGTGTTATAAATTGTTATGAACAGAGAAAAAAACTCTTTACAATATCATGCTCCTCAGGTCTTTTTTTCATTATCAAAATTGTTTCTGGCCAGGTCCATTGCCATGATTGATGCCATGGTGCTGGGATTACAAATATTCAAAACATTAACATGAATAACAAATTTCAGTTAAAAAACTAAAACAATTTAATTTTAAATGTGACAATTCACTTTAAGGAGTATATGAAAATTATAATCTCCCTATTTTAAGATCAAAGTTGGTGCATCTATTTAACAAACATTAAATCATCTCTATGCTTATTGTTTAAGTAATTAAACAACATTAAATCACCTAACTTTAAGGAGTATATGAAAATTATGATCTCCTTATTTTAAGATCATAATTTTAAATGTTAAAGTTCTCTACATGTTGAAATACAACTGTGGGCTCTGGCTTCAACGAATCACCTGTATCCACGACAATAACATTATGGATATTGTAAAATGAAATGTCTTTTTTAAGGATTATAGCTCAGGAGATTCGCAATAAAAAACAAAAAATATCATCTCTTCTGTTATTGTTATTACTTTAGGTTAAAAAAGTTTTTGAGACTAGTTGTTTAATCAAACTTTTGTTTTTGTACGAGCTATTATAATAAATTTTTGGGAGAGATCGGATGATTTAGATTTAAAGGTTTTTGTATTTTAATGTTTTTTTTTTGACATATTAATTTTGGGAGAAATCAATGCGTTAAATTTAAGGTCACATGATTTAAATTTAAAAGTTTTTATATGTGGCAATATTAGTTTTAGGAGAAGTTAATTTTGAAATAAAAAAATAAAATGAGAAGAATATTAATTAAAATATTATTATTATATAAAAGTTAAATAAAATTATAAAACATGTTTAATTTAATGATTATGATAGTATATTTATTAACTTCAAAAATGATACTTTATAAGAGATCTTTTGATCTTGATAGTAAGGTGTTCAATTAATTTTTCATACTATGCTCATGGTGGTTACTTCAAACCATATAAATATTTTACAATTTACATACCTTTTGTTTCTAAATTTTGATAGTAAAACCTTCAGGTTGAGTCATATAAACATATTTTTTCAAGTCTCCATTCAAGAAGGAAGTCTTAACATCCATAAAATGTATTTTATAACTCTTTTATGTTGCTAAAGAAAACAAAGTTCTAAGAGTTCCAATATTAATCTCAGTTTCATTTTTAATCCACAAATAAAAAAAACTGAACGTATCAAAAGCTTGGTATTTTTCTTTTAACAAATAAACTGAACACATCGTCATATAGTCATTAATAAAAGTAATCAAATATTTATTTTCATTTTCTGATGGAACGGGCATGGGCCCACACAAGTATGAATGAATACGACCGAGCTTTCTAGAGGCTTGAGATATAGACTCATGAAAATGTTGTTTACTGTGATTGCCTAAAATACATGCATCACATTGAGAAAGTTGTCTTGGAATAGTAGGAAGTCCTTGAATTCCTTTCTGCTTCATAATTATGAGACAATCATAATTAATGTGACCAAATCGAGCACACCATAACAAACTGGAAGACAAAGTACCATTATGCTGAGCCAAATTTGCAGAATTGTGAGAATTAGAATATGTACCATTTAGTTTCAAAAGATTGTCATCCTCCACTCTAGTCATGGCAACCATATTATCAAAAACTCTTCTAATCTCAATGATTCCATCAAACATGTGAATTGAATGGCCTTGCTTTCTTATATGGATAAGAGACATTAAATTTCTTTTTAATTGTGGCATATAAAGAACATCATGGAGTATATAATCAACAAATCTTGGTAATGTAAGTCTAACAGAACCAGTTCCGGAAGGTTTTAACTGTGAATTTTCTGCAAAGTAAACTACTCCATCAATTTGATCATTGAATGTCTCAAATAAGTCTTTTCTAAATTTCATATGACATGTGGATCCAATATCTAACAACCAAGTGTCATTACAAGAAGAAAAAGAGGTACTAAAAGCTTCTTCAATGCCAATATTACAATCTGCGACGACATAATGTGTAGATTCACATTGATTTTTCTCTTTCTTATCATGAATCTTATCCCAAGGAATTATGCAAAAATTAGTAGTATGACCCATTTTTCCACATCTATAGCATTATATAGATTGTTTATTTTTTTCCCGTGTTGTTGTTTAGAAGGATGTATGTCACCTTAATAATTTTAAGCCCCCCTTCCGCAAAATTGTCTTCTACAACGACCTCTACTACTAATGTTTTTTCTAGCAGGTGTATTATCTGACTTCTTCCCTTGATGTGCAAGACACAAATTTTCGACATTGGGAAGTGACTCATTCTTGGCAAAGGCTTTTTCTCTCTTTGTAATTTTCTCAACAAGTTTATCAAAAATCATGTATTTCATATTTTCACTAGCTTGAAGACATTCAAGATAATGTGAATAAGTAGGGGAAAGGGCTTTAATAAAAGTTGTAAGTTGTAAATCATCCTCTAAACCAGTGTCTTGAATATCATCATAAAGGGCTTTAATTTCATAAGATAACTTCATAAGATCATTATCCTTCATCTCTAATCTCTAGATTAAATAACTTCATTTTCACTTGAATAATATCAAGTTGTGAATGTGATTCATAAAGATCCATGTGTTTCTTTAAGGCTTTAAAAGTCGTTTTACAATAAATTATGTCTTCTTACCTCTTCACCGACAGAGGCAACAATCATAGCATAAGCATTTTTGTCTTTGCTTTTCTAGATTGTAATCTCCTTTTCATTTGTAGGCTCCTTTGGCTCACTGCTATCATCTTCATCTTTGCTTTCAACAATTTTTTCACATATACCATCCCACAAATATTTAAAAATCAAAGTATGTTTGATTTTCCTGAACCATTCCTGATAATTTTCTTTAGCAGAAAAGAGAACCCCAAAAATTGAAATTAATGAATGCATTTTGTGTTTAATTGAAATTAATTAACATAAATTCTTATATAGCATAATCCAATTTATTGAATTTCTCACACAGGCAGGC
>JASDQU010945607.1:837-25028 GCA_032191745.1 Picea mariana
GGAAGATCCTTCTAGAAGCGAAAGCTTCTATTAGGTCTTCTTACATTCGACTTATTCTATTTTATTGAAAGGCCTTATTAATATTGACCTTTATTACATACGAATATATTGTTCTACCTATGTGCGGGTTAGGAACTTAACATAATGAGAAAACATGGGGGAGGTAGGGTTCCCACACCTTACAACGAGGATTTCTTCTACTGGTGGAGGCGATAGGTCATTGCTCTGGACGACTACCCCTATGCTGGGATCGACTTCAGAGGGCACCCTGACATGCCACCGCCACCATGGACTACCTATGGGGACATAGGTATGTCAAATGTTTTTAAATATTTCATTTTCTTTGTATTTTTGTATAGTAAAACAAAAAATATTTTTGGATGATGCTTAAGTACTCACTAGACACTTGTGTGACACAGACGTGGGTCCATGACAGCCAGACAGGCTTCCCCGACATCGTTGGAGGCACCAGGGAGATGAGGTGGCGGGAGGAGAAGCATAGAGAGTCCTTCAAAATGTGCAGGGAAACCTGTCTCGTTTGACTCATAGGATTCCAATGGTTTAGGTAGAGGATCTGTCGGAGGCCATGCAACGACAAGTGGTTGGTGTGCCCAGAGCTTGGGTGCGACTCTTTCAGCTTCTTGCAAACGCCGTAGTTTGTTATCATGACACACATCTAGCACCACAAGTGTAGATGTCGTGGATCTTGCATTATCGGTTGTATATGTGTATTGAGGGTGTTAGCCACAATTTTGTACTATAAACACCATATTTTTTGAAATATATATAAAACAGGGATCTTCGACTTTACTTATAATACAATGTGTACATTAATGAGATGGTTTTCTTTTCTTTAGTTATGTGACAAATGCCAATCTAAAATGAAATTAGCATAAGCATCAGATACATAATTATAACTCCTCGATATGTGAGAATAAGCAATAAAATCAAACTATCGTTCTAAAAGACGTACCTGTAGGAATTGTCAGAGTAAAGTAGGATTACACACACGGTAACTGTTGTTCAATTGAAATACTACTAACTGGGAATCCAGACAAACCTCTAAAGAGAGAATACCATGTGAAATAACATTGCACAAAAGTTCTATAACGACGCTATATTCGGCCACATTATTCATGGATGGCCCTAGGCATACGCCACCTGAAGACACCAATAGACCCTCGAGTGAGTAAACCACCCAACCGATGGAAGCCAAGTTCTGTGTATGACGCCTGGCTCTGTCTGCGAATCCTAAGTAGACCAAAGACTCCGTTGACATATGCACACCAAGGAAAACTTGATAAGCAAGCTGAAGATGAAAAAGAAAGGGAAAATATATATACACTAAATTAAATTAGTATACAAAGAGTTCCGCCCAAGCTTGGGGCTCAAGCGTAATATCTTTTTAAGTAGAGCCCATTCTTGGGCTCGACCAACATATTCCCTTCATAATATTCTAACTCATAGGATCCTTTTTCTAAGACACGTCGCACGATATAGGGATCGTGCCATATGGGTTTAAACTTGCCTACCCCCAACAGTTATTTGGATTGATCATATAAGAGGACCAAGTCACCCTCAACGTACAATCGAGGACATATAGAATTATCATACTGGACTTTGACACGCCTTTTATTCACCTCTATAGCCATAGAGGCGTCTCGACGCTGCTCGTCAAGGCTCTCTAGGTGTATAAGGCATCGCTCGAGATTGGAAGTGTCAGGTAGGAGCGCGACTGCCAACTTGAGATAAGGGATTTCCCATTCAATATTTAATATCGACTCCACACCTTGTACTAACTGGAAAGGGGAAAAATCGGTGGCAGTCTTGAACGAGGTTCGGTATGCCCAAAGTGCGGGATATAACATAATGTGCCAGTAGGACTTACTCTGGCTGACAGTTGACTTGTTGACAGCCTCTACTTATCCATTTTCCTAGGGGTAATAAGGGGAAGAATGACCATGATTAAACCCCATCTTAGATGCTATCACTTCCATCATTTCATTCTGAAAGTGTCTACCATGATCAGTGACAATATCACTCAGGATACCGAACCAGGTGATAATTTGATTGAATACGAAGAAGGCGACAATCTTCCCGTCGTATCTAACTGTAGGCATGGCCTCGAACCACTTAGTAAAGTAGTCGGCATCTAGGATAATGTGTTGATGCCCCCCAACCGAAGTTGGGTTGCAATACATGAATTCCACCCCCCACTTGGTGAAGGGGCCAACGATAATGAACATGTGAAGAGGGGTTGGATGCGAGAGCATTTTCCGAGTGAACACTTGGCATGGGTGACACTTCTTAACCGCTTCAACACAATCTTTAAAGATATATGGCCAGAAATAACTGGCTCACAAAAGCTTCTGGGTTGTCACAAGCCCGGATAGATGACCACCACAAGCCCCACTATGGTAGTCGTTTAGAAAAGAATCTACTTCCTCGTGAGTTGAAAAACAATTTAAGATATTGTCTATTTCTTAATGATATAAAGTGTTGCCGATGATAGTGTAATTCTTAGCTTGGTATTGTACACACCGTCGTTCATATTGCGAGAGATGCTGAGGGAACTTTAAGGTTTGAAGATAGAGAACTATGTCTCACTACCAGGGGTCTGACGATGAGACAAGGAAATGTGTTCGTTCGCAAATGAATCGACATGGATAACATCCTCATCTAATCGAGGAAAGTTAGATATTAACTCTGCGAAGACTAGTGATTTATTCGATTTTGCAGAAGTGAAATCAAGATCAAATTCTTGTAAAATGACAATCCATTTATTATATTTTCCCCCTATGATATGCCTGGTAAGGACGTATTGAAATGGATTGACATCAAAAACCACGGTAGTCTTTCAAAGAAATATATAATGATGTAAATGTTGGACTACGTGAACGATAACCAAAGCTAGCTTTTCAACGTGAGAATAATTAAGCTCAGGACCGACTAAGTTTCGACTAAGATAGTAGATGACGTGCTCATGGTGCTCATCATCCTACTGAACCAAAACCATACCAATCCTCTCCTCGGATGTGGTGATATAAAGAAATTAATCCCTAATGTAGTTAGGAGACTTCAACAGAGGTGTCGATACCAAGGCTTTCTTCAAAGCATTGAAGAACTCCTGGGATTGCTCATCCCAGATAAAAGGGGTGTCCTTCTTCAAAAGACACATGAAACCCTTAGTTATAATGGCATAGTTTACTATAAACCGACGTAAAAAGTTTTCTTTCCCCTCTAAACCTTGAAGTTGTCGAATAGTACATGGGGGAGGCAATCGAAGTATTGCCTCAACCTTTAACGGATCCACCATGATCCCATTCTCAGACACTAGAAATCCCAAAAGATGACCAGACCTAATGCAAAAGATGCACTTATGAGAGTTCAATCGGATTCTATCGTAACAACATCTTTCAAAAACAAGCCAAAGGTGCATAGAGTGATCCCCTCTCTTACGAGAATGAGCAGGAAGATCGTCAAGGTAAGCTTTGAATATATGCTTAAGATCGTGGAATGCAAAGGTCATAGCACGTTAGAAGGTTGCTCCGATGTTTTTAAGGCCAAAAGGAATTTTCCGTTATGTGAAAGTACCCCAAGGACAAATAAATGTCATCTTGTGTTGATCCTCAGGTTTAATTTGAATTTGGTTATACCCTTGAAATCCGTCCATGAAATAAAACACTTCGCTTCCCGCACACTTGTCGAGAATCTGATCGATGAAAGGTGTTGGGAAGTTGTCTTTAGGACAGGCTTTATTCAGGTCGCGGAAGTACATACATACACAGATGGTTCCTTGCTTCTTATTCACAGGAATGAGATTGGATACCCATTCAGTCAAGGGAATCGGGTAGATGAAGCTAATATTAAGTAGCTTCTCTACCTCTGCCTTAATAGCAGGGGCCTTCCAGGGATTGACAACTCTAATACGTTGTCGAACAGTTTTAGCATTTGGATAAGTTCTAATCTCATGCTCGAAAATATGAGGGTCGATTCTTGGCATCTCTTCATTTGACCAAGCAAAAACATCTCGAAATTACTTGAAGAGTTCGGTGTAGATCATGATTTCTTCTAGTGAACAATCTACACTGATATGTATGTTTTCAATATTGCCAAGGGTATGAGAGATATCAATCTTGATGGTAGGATATATAATCGCCATATTTCCTTCAGCATAAATGTTGTGTGTATTAAGTGGAACTACGGTGTGACCGACTATCTCACTCAAAGTAGATTGAAAATCATCGTGTTCGATTCTTTCAAGCTCTGGGAGAAAATAAGAGCGATGATGCATATCATCCCAAGGTTTGTTGGAACCATTCATGGCTTCAATGATAGCTTCATCCCAGGGCAAAGTCTCATCGAGGCAGTCATGTGAACAAGACAACGAAGTGGCCCACATGGGCTTAAGAACAGAATCCTCCTCGTCCGTCGGCGAGGTAACATGATTGGGATCGATGGAAGATTCAAGAACAACTTGATACCAAATATCTGTTTCCAATAGTGGCATGGCCATTCCAGCATGTGACTGAACTTCAAAAGACGAAGTTGGGGAAGGTAGGGTCCAAGGATCACTAAAATAGTAAGTTCGGAAAGGAATGGACCTCTCTATCAAAACAAGCCTACTGGACATGGCGTAAACATGGTGAATTAGTGCCATAAATTTGAAAGTGCCCATAAGGGAATAATACATTTCGACACCAATATTCTCAGTTGTCGACTGAGAATTGTCGATCACGAGGATCAACGGTCCAACAGATGCATTGGGACTAGCATACGCAAAGGATAATTGGTCGATCGTCACGATCTTCCCATCATGAGGAAAACAAAGAGTATGAAAGAGGGACGATACGACGACATTCATAGCATAGGTCCAATTGCGTCCTAGTAACAAGTTATAGTCAAGAGGCGCATCAACTACCTCAACCTCCACCTCTACCATCTTCCCACCCAACTGGACCAGAAAAGCAG
This sequence comes from Picea mariana, assembly GCA_032191745.1. NCBI lineage: Eukaryota > Viridiplantae > Streptophyta > Pinopsida > Pinales > Pinaceae > Picea > Picea mariana. Next base: position 5,809 of record JASDQU010945607.1, read on the forward strand.
GAATAATACCATGAGGCCAGAAGGAATGATCGTCAAAAGCAGTCAACATGTTCGACAATTTAGAAAGAGTCAAAGATCCGAGAGCTTTCCAACAGATCAGGGACATCACACATGTAGCAGTGCCTTCATCAAAAACCACACATTTGATGGTATACTTTGAGTACCCCACATGGATTTGGAATTCCACATGGTAAGGCAAGAGAGGCTTCACATCTGTGATGTCAAACTTGATAACGTTTGAGCCACTGGGGTCAAGATCTCCTAACGCAGATAGCAAGGCATTCCTTTGTGAAGGACACATCTGGAGTACCTCTAGAGATGACATCACACAAGGGTTTTGACCCAGGTCTTCAACAATAGAGTAGTTCTGGGTGACTCTAGCATTTGGATTGTGGGTAGAGCGCTTGAGTACTCCTTTCAGAATATGAGGCGGTGGCTCTAGTTTTTCGATCTGTATAGTCATCTCCAGAGGAGGAGGATATTATAGAATAGGTATAGCCTGTGAAGAACTATAATCTCGAGATCGAGTGGCTACATGAACTTTCACATCGACTATATTGATACAAAAATGGTCATCGTCTTGCAATGATGAGTTTTGACTCCTGCCGACCGCATTTCCGACATTTGAGGAGATCGAGGCCATGTGTTGGTTATGTGGGAAAGGATTCGTCAGCACGATGGGTGGTAGATATAATAGCCTTGTAGCTTCCGCAAGTTTGGGGCACAAATGACTAAGGTGGTCATCCGTACAGAGCTTACAGAGAAATTTCACCTTACCTCTCTCTTTCTTTCCCTCTCCAGCATTATTATTCATCTTCTCATTATTACTATTGTCTTTGGGTTTATTATTATTTTTCCCACCCTTACGATTATTATTACATCCTTTCCTTTTATTCCCGCTTGGTTTTTGGTTACCATTTGGGTCGGTCAATGATTGAACAAAATGTACATCCATCGACTGAGTGGGATTGAAAGACACAAATGAAGTTGACCCTCCTGTAGAATGTTTTAGAGACAACTCTTTCAAATGGCTTGTCACCGAGTCTACGGATTTTACATTGGCGGAGCCTAAAATTCCATCGACATGAGGTTCAAAATTTTTTCTAGGTTCATAAGTTGACCTTGGTGCATCTGAAAAAATGTGGTATAACATCCCAGACTAAGCGTATATAAGATCTAACTGTTGGGATTTGAAGATCGCTTCTTCCTCAGTGGTAACCCCAGATGTAGCAACATCCTTCAAGATAGGAAGTTGCAAAGACTTAAGGAACCATTCTAAAAGAAAGGCTAGTGGTTTGGAGGTCTTAATAAACCTCTTCCATCTAGGCCGCTCTTGGATATGATCCAATATATGAGTGGTTGTGTCCTGGTGTAAAGTCGACAGAAGTTCTAGGACATCATCGTAATGAACCAACAATTGGAAGGGGTTAAGGAAGACCAACACCATCTGAATAAAGGTCCCATATTTCCCCCTAGGTAGCTCGATATACCATTTTGTAGCAACCCCAATGAGGGTGCGTTGAAACAATCTTAACTGAATAGAATCATCATTAAGGGAATTCGAGGAGAACCATAGGTGAAAGGTAGTAACGTGATCACCGAGATCCTCGCCATTCTTACCTTCGAATTTAGGAATGTTCGAAGGAAGATTGGTGGGGATGAGGGGCCATGTAGGAGCATGAAACACATGGTCATTCATAAACTTAGACAAGTCTGGAAGATTAACCATGGCCAGAAAAGGGAGACGGGGTTGCGACATTTGGCTCGAAGCTCCCTGGAAAGATTGTGCTTGAGGAACTGCAGCCTATCCAGGGTTCTAGTAAGCACCATGGCCCTGTCCGGGATTGTAAGACCCTCCTCTAGGATGATTCATAAGAGGTTGGTTGGGAATCATTCCAGTAGGAATGTTCTGTTGAGGGTTATAAAATTTTCCCCTAGCCGGAGTGCCTCCGGGATGGGGGTTGCCCAAGGCATGAAACTGACCTCCTCCGGGTGTGATTCAGAAGGATAGAGGTGGATTCGTCATACCAAACATGTTGGTCGGAATCGACATTGAGGAGGTAAGGGTATACGACGAAACTTGAGCAGAAGCTTGTCCGCTAGGCTGGTTTCTCCACCCAGAAGAATGAGGATTAGAATTGGGGTTAAAAGAGGGAATGCCTCCCATATTAGGAGTTGTTTGAGGTATTTGAGAACCACCAAAAAAAAAGGAGTATAACGAGGCGTAGTGCCCCCAATGCCAATGCTATCATTAAGGCCAGTAGCTGGGATGGAGTTTGAAAACTGTGAAGTATAATTCGGCATACCATAGGAAAAAGGACTAGAGGCCATAGGGATGGACTAAAAATTATAGCCCAGCGAGTGACCAAGAGACCCGAATGGTTTTGAGGCAAGGGATTGAGCATTCACTATAGAATGGGAAATAGTGATGATAGGTGCCTTCGACACTACAACCATTGTGGTTGCAGGAGTCAAAGGGGTGCCATTAACTATAGTAGGTGTGGGAGTCGAAGTTCTCCCAATGTTTTGAAGACTCGGTTCAGTACTCATCCTTTTAGAATCACAAGTTTGAATAGTGGAGGTGTGTGTACCACGTATAATAAATCTACGCATTTTAAAAGGAAAAGACTCGAAATCTGGTGGTAACTGTAACAAGAGACTGGATCGACGAGGAGGCTGGTCTGACTCCATGATGAATTAAGACTCAAGATACAAAAAATAAATCCTAGGGCCAACTAGTAATCAAAGAGCACACGAAAAATCAAACGACCAATATGCACACAAATGGGGTAAATTCCCTGAAAGGGGCCTCCCTCCCTAAAGAAGGTATGTCTCGCCCAAGAGGGGCCCGAGACTCCTTGCTAAAGATCAAAGGTAAGATAATAACTTATAAGGGCCATCATGGGATTAACAACTAGTCGGTCAGATCATGCCAGAGAGGTAATCCTCCATAAAGGTTGTGTGTTGTCCGATCCTTATTTGACCCAGGGTACCTGTAGAATAACCCCTATAAGTAACCTATGTGGCATTTAAGTCAAGCAACTAAGAAACCAATGTATAACCGATGCATAGGCGAGCAATTGTAATTCAGGTCCACTATATGGGAAAGGTAGCAAAGCCCAAAACCTTGAAAGCACTGCCTCTCACAGAGGTAAGGATACTAACAAGATCCCTAGATACGAATAGATCCCCAGAAATATCTATGACGCTAAGAAGGTATCGAGGGGATATCCCTTCAACCAACCTCACACGACCTTGTGATTAACTCCAGGGTGAGCGGAGCCTCCTGATATTACCAATTATACAATGGATTTCTCCACTCCCTTTGTCAAACACATATGTTAATTTAACATCCTTGGGGAAGTTTACTCACAAAATCCTATTCCAAGGCACTAAATTCTAAGCTAGTTTGTGCACCCTAGAAAATCAAATCATGACTAATCAATTTTAAATTATAGCGTTAATTTTAGTGGTCGTGCTTACTAAAAAATGTATGGTAGTGAAACTCATGATGTTATGACTCATCAAGTAAAGTAAATATGAAAACAATGCAAACTCCTAACTTCAATTTTCAATGAATGATATGCTTCTAATAACAAATGCAATTTTCAATTTCAACTCTGCAATTCTGAAGTAAAAATGCAATATTTCTTTACATGCACTAAGCTAATGACAAAGCCTCAAAAGATCAAAATGCCAAGCAATGCAAAATGCCTAATATTTTTGGATTTTCAATATAATAAAAATGAAAATGCATGGACTGAACAACAACTTGATATATAAAACTCTATTGTGCATATAAAGAGATAACCCAAGTAGGATACCAAGGAGCAGAACACCCAACCCAATGTACAAGGGCAATCAAAATGAAAAGGCGATGAGAAATACTTTGCCCAAAAATTCAACCCCAGACAGGTTTCCTGTCATCCCACAGGCACTTAACATCACTACAGAGACCCAAAAAGACTCAACAAGCATCAAATCCCACTCATAAACCACAAAACCCATCAAACAAGAAAATAAGGCTAATGTACGTGACTATTCAAGGAAATAGAATGTATGTACGCAACGTGTAGAAGGACAACACACGTATATACATGGTTGTCAAGTAAAAAGCCGTGTATATGTTTCAAAAACAAAGCTAGGAAAGGGAGAAGGCTGAAAAACTCAGATCCAGAGTGAACAGAGGCTGTCACGCACTGATACGACAAGAAACACAATAGGAACAAGAGCAATCTAAGGAGAAAAACACTCAAAACCCCAAGAAAGAAGATTCAATCCCTAGTATGGTCGCCAATTCTGTTACGAGGAAAATCTCTCTATGGCTAGGGGTAAACCACAACAGACGAAAATGAATGCATAAATCAACTATATTCTCAAGTATTATATATACACAAATATGATATAAAGACAAGATAAAATGCCTATCTTGTCCAGACGTTCGCTGAAGTCCACTGTTGAGCACTTGACCCAAAGCAATATACCTGCAACTAGTCCTCAACAACCAAGAAAAGAAAGTGTATGGTGATAATATATGATGTTATCACATTTAATAACATAATCCATTCATATACATAACAAATACACCCATGGAATAATAATTCAAATATTTGCAAGGTATCAATTGGACGAGAAAAGAGTATTTCTATTAATACATGATCAACAGAAGTGAAAATGTTACAGACTTCTGTGTCGGCACGGTTCGAAAACGAGAAACTAAGTTCCTTCCAACTGGGCCTCCACCACTTCAATCCTCCACCAAAGGCAAGCTCAAAGAAGACAGACAATAGAGTTCTCAATCAATAAGGGAAGATCTTGGGGGATGAACATTGTGTTCATACTTAAAGGACAAAGGGATGCAGATTCAATATGAAGTAAATAACTTCTCGAGAGTAACTTTGCTCTCAAAGTTGAATTCTTTCTCCTCTTTTCCATAGCTTGGAATTGGCCCATTTATAGCCTTCAAATGGAACTAAAGGGCCAAGTCAGAACATTTCTAGTATATGGAAGGCCAAGTACCATAGATCTATTGTCATGTCATGGAAACCCGACACCATTTTTCATTTTTGGGTACAAATCCTGATGTACATGGGCTGTAGTGGTGTTTCCTACATATACACATGTTGTATAGTAGGCAAGGTGCGTACATGTGGAAAAAATGTATTTTTTAGCTATGGAATTTTGCAAAATGGGATGAAAAGTCTGCATAGGGAAATGGAAAAAGGCCCTCTGTGCAAGATTGCATAGGGTGAGGCAAATCTTTCTATAACACATACAACATCCAACCCTTCAAGGATGAGGTATTATGTGATGTTTCCCCACTGGATGTTTGTGATGTTATCTTGGGCCAATCATATATGTGGAAGTGCCATGCTATATATGAGTCTCGAACCCATAGTGTCATTTTTACTCTTGGGAGTCATCTCTACGGGATACCAGAGGTAGTTCAAACTACCGTCCCACCTAAAAAATGTCGTAAGGTAGTATCTCATACTACAAAATTCAGCTTCTTCACAATCTGTTCAAAAGGTGAGTAGAAGGATACTGCAACCACTACAGCCTCGAACCAAACACCTTCTATCCAACAAAAGTAGGTCGACAATATTGCAATAAAGTGTAAATATTCCTTCTGCACATAGGCATCTCATGTAGACAGACTGTTTAAAAAGGTCCAACCCTTCCAACCACAGGTTCGTGACAAACCTTCAACAAGCTAAGCAATGCAACTTCTCCAACAAGGAAAGCAACTCATCAAGATGCAGATTCAACAAACGATTTTCCCTCTCCCCCGGGCACTCAACTCAATGGAGAAAATTTCTTCCTAAGGAGGGAGGATTGATCTAGGTGGATATCGGTGTCCTCAAAACAATTTTCTGGCAATTTTGGTAATTTACTATTTTTAGCATTTTTTAACTTCCGGGGCCATTTTGAGGGCCTAAATGAAGGTTTTTTGGGATAAAGCTTCTAAATGATACATGAAGGCTCTAATTGAGCCCCCAAAATGAATCTCATCAATGATACCTTTCCAACAAGCTATCGTGCACCCCAAATAGAGATCGTATGCCAAAGTTACACCCTTGGGAAGTTGATACACCAAACTACCCAAAAATGGGTCCACAAAACTGTTGGATTTTCATCTTCCAGGGTTAGGGTTTTGGATTTTCATATGATAAAAAGGACTTTGGAGCCTCATTGTAAAATTATCTTCTCACAGATGCGATTAGTTGTCACATCTCTTCTCAGAGATAAGCTGCCACCATTCTAGCGAGTCTTTCACTCTGTATTTTACAGTTTTTGTACATTTTCACTCATTAATAGAAAATTGTGCATTACTGTACATCTGTGTTTATGGTTGCATCTCTGATACATTTATGTTATAATATTGGATATCCAAGATATCTCTGTACATTTCCTTATTATATCACCGCTCTCATTTCGTGTTGAAAATAATCTGGATCAAGTAATTCATGTTTGTAAGTATGCATACGCAAGGGAAGTAACATGGAATGTATTCTCTCACTTGCAATCTAAAAAGAAATAACTAATTCCTAATTCCTATCATGGAGAGGTAATTCATGTTGGTTGAGTCTTTTCATAAAAAAAAAAATTGCACATAGGGTAAAAACATGAAATATAAAATAGATATTTTATTAATAAAAAAAACTTTTCACATAGGGTAAAAACAAGAAATATAAAACATAGATTTTATTAATATGGTAATCTTAAAATAAATTGAATTTTACTTAATCACTTAAAGATAAAAAAGTTATATGTCATTCATGTATTTGTTATGGCAATAGTGTAGACCGTGATGACCTAAAGCTTGTCTCAATTGTCATAGAAGTTTGTCCACTTACTTTTTCTTTGAAATGAAGGATAACATCAATTTTATGCTTGTTAGGAAATTCTTTGAAGGTTTGGGACATAAACTTTTCCACCCCTACCTATTAAAAAAATTATAAAATAAATAAACAATAATAGTTATGCATCAATCTTAAAAATAATCTCTTTTTATCATTTAAAACAAATACAAAACTCAACTCTTGGCGTATTTAACAAGTTTTGCAAAGCAACGTAGTCCTTTCCTTTTGTGGGTTTGAAAATTCATAATAATAATGATTTAAAACTAAATGAAATTAAATTATATACACTGAAACTATATAAAAAAAGGTAAAACTTTTTAATGTTTTTTATATTATTAATTAGAATTGAAAATTGATAGAAACAAGTAAAGTAAAGTAAAGTTGTGATCATCTCACTTAAAGAGTACAATTTTAATTAAATAAGATGCATAGAAGATTGAAATTTAAGAATGTATTCAAGACAGAGCAGTAATGAATTCTACAGTTATGGTGTCGTATCCCAACCCAAGGAGTTGTAACCGCTGAGAGAGCCAACGTTGGTAGTCAATGGTTATTGCATGCGTGTCAATAGTGGCAAAGGGTACGTTTTAATTGACCACCCACCTACTCCATGTCAACGGACGTGAATTAGAAGAGTTGCACCTGAAACGTAAATGCAGTACGCCCTGTTGTGAAGGCCACAATGGATAGGAGAAGGAAATTATAGTCCCATTATTTTGATCACTCAACATCCTTGTCAAACTGTCAAATCCATTAATTTTGTAATGAATTTTATACATTGAATGACGTGGAGCCTGCAATAACACATCAAAGATATCAGGAAATTAAATTTTAGAAAAATAATTTTTCTATTATTAAAAAAAATACATATATTGATTTCCTATGTTACACATTGGATATAGCACATAAATTTAAAGTCAACAATGAACTAATATGGAGTCAAAGGGAAAATCATTGCTATAGTCCCAATCCTTTGGTAGGGACTAATAAAACAATAGTGCAGTGCATTTAATAGGTCTAAGTCAAGCCTCCAAGGTGCGTCACTTATCCAACTTAGCTCGTTTCCTCCCAAGTGGATTAGTTGAAACTTAGTACACTTGAAGCAGGAATGTTGCCACTCAGCTGATTATGACTCATAGTTCCTTAATCTGGGAGGTCTTCTTGCTACACAACTCTAATGGAATGTGACCAACTAACTAGCTATAAGGTATATCCAATATTGGTTAAAAGCTGGAATTTGTCCTGTGAATATCATTCTTCCCAACAGAGTCCAAATGTATTATCATTTATTTTTATGAGTAATGCTCTACTAAATCAGAAAGGGAGCCCACAAAAACTCCATAGATGCATTGTAATCCTTTTTAGTTAAGAAATAAAGTTGTAAGATTTCACTGGAAGAAATAAAGCAAGTAGGCGCTTGATATATCGAATTATAAGAGAAGATATGTGGCAGGGAGCTTACCAGGGCCCTGAATATTGTAAGAGAAGTTCGAGAAATCATATATTTCTTATGGGCACAATTCCAAGAAAACAGATAAGTTCTGTACTGGTTTCATATCCCACTGGGAAAAAAGAGGGGCTCTTTCATTGAATTCAATAGTATTTGAATGTAATATACCACACTTGAAATCTTTCTCCCGACCTGTGATTAAACAAGAGTCTCTTTCTTTTAAGCATTAAAATTGATTGAAGTGAAGATGTAAAAATATATTCAACATAAAATTTGATGTATTTAATAAAACATGAGTGAAATGCATTGATGTAAAAAGATATTCAACATAAAATTTTCTTTAAGATAGGATAGAGAATTTCATAATTGTAGAAACATTTCCAAAACATCATTTATGGTGGGTCTAATTTTATTGTTCACATTTGCATGTAATCGACAATAAAAAATTATGCAAAAAGAAGGAAGGGAGACTAAGACTCAAACTAAATGGTATTAATGACAATGGACTCAAATTACTTCACGGTTTAGTTACAAAACCACCACTATGTTACAATAGACTAAGATTTTGAAGAAACTTTGCCTTCGCCAATGTTGTTGAGAGTAGTACTTGTACTACCCAACATGACTAAAAAATGTGTCTTTGATGTTTTGCAGTATGCTTAAAATGCTCATCATAGTAGGTCATCCTTGAGGAGATTCATTTGTGAAAAGCAAGCCGACATTTATCAGTGAATTGAGACAATTGATATCCTTATCTTCTTCAATGCATATACTAGTCCTTCTTAATAGACCCATGTCCACCACTTCCCTTACTTGGTATGGAAAACTGCTAGCCACCCGTTTTTTCAAGTTCATTCCTTCCACAAACATGTTGTGAGTAGGATTCTTCCCAGTGAGCATCTCCAATAGCACTATTCCATAGCTATAAACATCACCTTTTGTTGTAACTTGTCCGTTGACTCCTTATTCTGCATTCATAGATCCTCATCTTAAGGTTTCTAGTTCATAATCTTCAGTAAAGATAAGAAAATCATAATATTGCTTAATATGCTATCTATTTTAAACAATAACTGGAGGAATGTACCCTATAGATCCTTTGAGTGCATTTGTGGAAGTGAAAGTTGAATCCTCATTATTTGCAAAACATATGGTAGAAATGCCAAAGTCTATTAAATATGTAGTCATATATTCACCTATAAACACATTGTTGGGTTTCAAATCGCAATGGATCACTTGCACAAAACAATGGTGATGTAAATATGTCATGCCTTGGGCAATGTCTATTGTTATATTCAACCTTTGAATCAAACTCAAACCAATTTGTTCTCTTTTGTTCCTGAGTTTATGCTTTAAGGCTATAAATCATACCGTCAAGGCATCCGTAAATGATTTAAAAGAGTGATTTGAGAATAAGAAATCAAAGGAAAATTAAAACAGAATCAGTTTCTCAACTGTCTCTATCTTGCTTCCTGTTGTTCTTGGATGCTAATGTCTCGCTCAATAGCAGCCCATGAACGTTCTAACTCAACCTGGTTAGTTGTTGTTTGTAAAATGGTATTAAATAAATTCAAGGCAATACTGTTTGATCCTCAAGGCCTGGTTCAACGTTGGGTTGTCTGCTACTTGGGACAGTCATGGATGATAAAACTTTATTTATTTGTACAGGGATTTTGATCATTTTGTTACTTCAAATTTCCAGAGATGAGAACAAGAAAAACAATTTAAAAACCCAAAACAATAATGTAAACACATTCGAGGCCGTTTCTTGGTTTTGTAACAATTTCGAGAATTGTAATCAACAAATAAACACTACAGAAAAATATGAGTCTTTAATCAAGAAAGAATCTCATATTTCAATAGACAATGATGAAAGAAAAACGAGGTTTCTAACAAGAGTTAAGTATTAAGGAACAAAAGTTTCACAGGTCTTAAAATTACTAAAAGTGATTTCAGAGGAAAAACTGTAAATCATTTGACATCCAAACCAATCTGAAATATAAATCAATGATGTATATAACTTCAAATTGATTACTTGTTAGAAAAACATTGAAAGGGAAAATTCAACAAAGTATAATAAATAGGGAGAAGACACATAGCTACAAAGTTGCAGGATCCAGAATCTCGTTTGCGATCTTGATGTATTTGAAAACTGATATTACAAAAAATGGCTCTCTCCAAAATTTCTGAAGCCTTTTCTCAGCCTTTAGAAACTATATCTATAAATTTTCATCAAAGTTTCTTGTTGGTGACTAACCAACTTCCTAATATTTCGGTTACATAAAAATAATGTCAACCGTTTACAATTTCTTTTTAATTTCTAATAATAAAAACATTTAAAAAGGTTTTAAGCTTGCGTTGACAAACTTCCTTTTTCCGCATCAATACACTGAACACATTTCCCTAAAAACTTCACAAAGATCCTGGGAGCATCGGGTATCTCATTTGCTTCAAATGAGAAAAATCTATTCTGCAATTCGGGCAACCGACTTTCTATCATCCTTTCTGTGAATTTAACAGTTTTCAACTTTAGATTTGAAGTCACCATCCACTTGTTGATCTTTGTTATATTGATCAATTTAATTTTAGCAATATCTGTTTTCATTTTCTCCAGCTCTTATTTTAACCTTAGCTGGTGCTTGGCAATATTAATTTTGTCTAATAATCCAGAACAATCATCTGTTCTGATATTCAATGAATCTCTTTCAAAGAGATCGAAGATTCCCTGGCAATCCTCATTAACTTCTCTTGTGATTCGTTTATATTCGGCCAATTTTTCTTCCCACACTTTTATCATTATGTCCCCTTTAACCTGTTCAGAAATAGATAATTTCTAAGTCTTTTCAATTTCTTCCTTTGATGAGAAAGCCACTGCTTTCTGAAAAGTTGTTCTAGCTGCTTTCGCCTCCCTTTCTTTCTGGAACACATTCTCCAAAGACTTATTTGATTCCTGAAAATAATTCTGTATTACTTCCAGATTCAAGAACACTTTTTGCTGTTCTTCCTCTATCCTCAAATATATCTCCAATGCTTGTGTCTTGAAATTTTCTAGTTCTACTACCTGGTTAGTAATAGAAATAATCTTATCTTGCAAATGTTTGTTTTCTTCTCTAGCTTTCGATTTCTCCTGAAAAGTCTGCATAACATAATGGCTATATAAACCATATATTCGTTTAAGGAGGCTGTAGCATAAATCCCATGAGTATCATCCCTAAACTTTGCTTTAGATCTCGCCCATCCCTTAATCATGTCGGGATATGTCTAGTCTGCCTCAATACATTCCTTTCTCTGAAACTCAGCTAAAAATTCAGCATTAGAAGTATGTTTATGATTTGGCTAGAGTTTATACATTACTTGAATGTGCTCAGGCCTGAATGAGCTGACGATAGCTCCTTGCTCATTCTGAATGCTCCTTGTTGGGATATATACCTTATCCAGAGCCCAGCCGATCATATCAGTATATGCCACTAGCCTCGGATGCGCAACAACCTTATGAAGCTCAGACTCAACAATGTCTCAGAGATGATTTTCAGAATTAGGGTCAGCATTCTTTAGCTCGTACTCCAGCAATTCAGAAATTTGAGTCCATGATTTGATGGAGTTTATGGTGTATGGAGTAGTATCAGAGATAATATCACCTTCCTGTGTATATTCATTTTTCTTCGGTGCCTTTTTAGGTGCCATGTCTCTGCATTTGACTTAAAAACCTGTCATAGAAAGTGGATGAATAAGCTCAGCTTAAAATGAAAATACAGAGGTTCGAATGTTTACTTTGAATACTTTTTAAAACATGACAAGATTTGCACAGTTGTCATGAATTTAAATCTCTTAATGCAGAAGATATTTTTAGGAGATACACATTTAATGTCCGTACTTAGGAGTTCTCGGTTTTTCAAATAAAACGAGAAACTTACTTAATCGAAAAACGAAGCATTAATGAACACTTAAAGAAAGATTACCTTTAAACTTGTTTTAGAAAGAAGATTTATTAGTGTTAATTATAGATTAAATCTAAAAACATCACTTTTCGAGGTTTCAGAAATCTTGATGTCGAAAGGTATGTCGTCGAAAAAGCCCGATCGCCGAAATTGTGAAATTGCAATGTTTTAATTAAGATTTAAACGTTTTTTTATCACATTAATTAATTGAGATTAGACGCTATCGGGATTTCAGAAATCCTGATGTCGAGAACTATGTTACCAATGAAGTTCGACCGTGAAATCGCAAAATCGTGACGGTTTGCCCCTTTTTTAAACGGGACTTAATTCATTTGAATTAACTTACTAATCACAATTTGGACCGAAGCAAAAATAGTTTGATTTAAAGTGAACTGTGGATCGGGTTTTCGCAGTTAAGGATTTTGGGAAACATGATGACAGGAGATATGATCTCACTGAAACCCGAAACCCAAAATCGCGACATGATTTTCCTAACTCTTAAACTTTCTTAAAAGAGAATTAATTAATTCGTGTTTTAATTAAGATTTAAACGTATCAGGAAATCAGGGATCGGTGTTTCGTGATTCAATTTGCATCAAACATCTGTTTACAGAAAACCCCGAATCCCGATTTCTTTAACGTTAATATTAAAAAATCGCAAATTTAGAATTACAACCCGTTTTAAATAATTTTTCGAAAGAGCGTTGGAAAATTTATATTTTTGTAAACATTTTTCCGTTCGTTATCCAAAAAATTGATAAAAGGTATCATGAATTTAGAAATGACGAAACTCTTATTTTCAGAAAGCCGAAACCTGAAAAATAAAAATCTAGGCCTTAAGGGCGAAAAATTTAAGCTTTGTTTCAACATAGGCTCCAACTGGGGACCTCGTCTCCCTGTGGGACGAGGAGAACATGTAGACTCAGTGCCTTCATTGGGTAAATGGTGTCAAGGGTTTATCATTGCTAAACTGCTAAAGGAGAGGAAAAAGAGATATTTTATAAAACCTTTGAAAAACTTTTCAAAACTTCTTATTTGCTTGAAACTCAGTTGTAGTTTTCTTCATAATATTCTCCTTCCCGTTCTAAATTTAAGTTAGTATTAAGATGATTAGAACAATCTTAGGAAACTCAACAGATTTTGTAAATTTCAGCTTGCATCAATCGAAATAAAATTTATAATTTTTTAATTGGGGAGCTCTATTTTGACTTAAGACGAATATCCAGTTTCGAAAAAATGATAACTAGAATAGAGTGATAGATAAGTATGACAACCTTACAGACACCTCAGATCCTGCTTCACTGCCAGCGGGCGTGTTCAGTACCCCGGTGAAGTTATCTGTCCTTTTTTACTGAATTTCCTTTCACCGCTTCGAGTGCTAATTATATATTTATACTCAGATATTGCTTCACTGCCAGCAGGCCTGTTCAGTACCCCGATGAAGTTATCTGTTTATTTTATATTCAGACGAGGGAAATCATTTAAATGAATTTCCTTTCATCGTCTGTGGGACTAGATGGGGGCAATCAAATATGAATTTCCTTTCACCATCTGTCTCATAGTTAGCATGTGCATACGAAGCGGGGGCAATCAGTGATACTTAAAATATCAGGGGTGGTTATCTGTGTAAAAATTTATAATAGAGGTTTGTCAACCTGTTTTGATTATTCTAGACCATTTTTTCTCAACTTTCAAAACTCCTCAGTCTGTAGAGAAAAAGGGAAAGATTATTTTCAGGGGTTTTCTTTTGAGCAAGCTTAAATCCTTAGACAAACTGTTAAGAAACCTAAGAGAGTCAGAATCAACCCAAACATAACCACTTTTAGTCAGAAAATAAGAACTATGAAGACTGGACTTACTGAATTTAATCATTTGTTGATTTTCAAGGTTAATACATAATCTCTCCTACTTTGATGAGAAAGCCCAAAAACGTGAAAGATAATATCGAGGGTATAAAAAGAAATGTTCAACAATTTGTAAGCCATAAAACATAGGTTATGATTTCAAAAATAACTCTTTTTTTTTTTTTTTCTTCGGGTATAAAAACTTAACTAATTTTTATTTTATTTTTATTTATTTACAAAATGAGAATGGATTTTCTAAAAATGAAAAACAAAATGGTATATACAATGAGATTTTCTATAAATTAATTATTCCATATAATGCTTTAAAAAACGCCCATTAACAGGGGCATTCAAGATCTTACCACCCAAATTTTCAAGCAGAAATGAATTTTTTCCTTCAGAAGATGCTACCTTAAATGGTCCATACCAAATATGATCAAATTTACCATTTTTTCCTGAATCTTCTTTTCGAGCATCCCACCTCAAAACCAGATCCCCGGGGAGAAAATTCCTGTCCTTGGCTTTACGATCAAATAATATCTTCATGTCATCCTGGTACTTCTGCAACTTTTCATCCACTATAGCCCTGTGTTGCTGAACTTCAATCAGCTGATTTATCCTTCTTTTGAGAGGGTTTGGTTCTTTCTTCTCGTCTTGCCATAGTTTCATCACAGGAAGTTCTAGATTTATGGGAAACACTACATCTGTTCCATATACCATTTGAAAGGGAGAAGTATCGATAGACTTTTTTGTGCCTATCCGATTTTCCCACAAAGCATATTTTAAATGCAAATGCCAAGATTTTTTATTTTCATTTAAGACTTTCTTGATTATACTGATTAAGCTCTTGTTAGAAGATTCTGCCAGACCATTTCCCTGAGGATAGTATGCTGTGGAATGACCCAGCACAATATTATATTTCTGGCAAAAGATAACCATTGCCATAGATTTAAAAGCCTGTGCATTGTCTGTGACTATCTTTCTAGGACAGCCGAACCTAGACAAGATATTCTCTTCTAAGAAGTCTATAACTACTGAATCAATGGCCTTCCTTGTTGGGATAGCTTCCACCCATTTGGTGAAATAGTCTGTAGCAGTCAGGATCCATCTGTGTTGAGCACTTGAATGAGGATTAATCTCCCCTATGAAGTGTAGTCCCCATTGTTGAAAAGGAGCTTCTGTCTTGACTGGGACCAATGGCATCGCTGGTAGTTTATGTTTTCCTGGAAAGAATTGGCAGGGGTTGCAAGCTCGTACCTTATTATTGACATCTGGGAAAAGTTTAGGCCAGTAATAACTATCCCTCAGGATTTTATATGGCATAGCCCTCCAAGCGTGGTTTCCTCCACAGACTCCTTCATTAAATTGACCTATAACTTCTTCTGTTTCTGATTCAACCAGATAGACTAAGAGGAAACCAAGCGGGTCTTTCCAGTATAATCATTTTTCAGAAATACAGTATTTAACTGCATGCAGCTTTGGCGTTCTATCTTTGGATGGAGACAAGTCAGCTGGACATTTCAAAGTTAATAAGTATGTTACTATGTCCTTGTACCAATTCGACGATGCAAATTTCTCCTCGATCTTGTTTTCGACTATTTGGTCCTCAAGTTCATTCACGTCTACCCATTCTTCTTCCTCCTGAGAACTGTTTATCCCAAGAGCCCTGAAATTGGATTCAGCTAAAAGTTTAGCTAAACCCTGTCCCTTTACCAATTTGGTCGGTTTAACCTCCAAGTCGAACTCTTGAATTTTTGCAAGCCATCTTCCTCTTTTACCATCACTGTCTGCTTGAACCAAGATATCTTTTACACCACTAGTGGGTACATATGCGATCACTTTAGAATGTAAAACGTAAGTTCTGAAAGCTTTCAATGCTTTTACCATAGCATATGCTTGCTTTTCCATTATATTATATTTGAGTTCAACATCTCGGAGACTTTTGCTAAAGAAGGCTATCGGTTGCTCGAAACCTTCTTCGTTCTTCTGAAGTAGTACAACACCAAGCGTGTGTTCAGAGGCAAATGAAAAAATAAGAAAATCTTTGAGATAATCGAGACTCGCTAGTACTAGTGCCTCACTTATAATCTTCTTAATATGAGAAAAGGATGCTTTAGCTTCAGCTGTCCATTTTACTTCACTATTTTTTCTGAGTATATCTGTAATCAATTTAACAATTTCAGCGAAGTTAGGAATAAATCTTCTCAAGAAATTTATTTTTCCTAAAAATGATTAAATTTCTTTCACATTCCTAGGAATAGCTATTGTATCTATAACCTCTACTCTTTTAGGGTCGATCCTGATTCTATTTCGGGATACGATGTGACCCAACAGCTTGCCTTCTTGCATAGCGAAATGAGACTTTTTAGGATTTAAGGATAGACCAAACCTGCGACATTTTTCAAACGTTTATTTGAGATGAATCATATGGTCTTCATCTGATTTATAAAAAACAGTAAGATCATCCAAATAGATGACTACGAACTTGTCCTTTTCGCCAATGAAAGCAATATCCATTGCGCGTTGAAAAGTAGCACCTGCATTCATTAGTCCAAACGACATTTTATCATACATAAACGTGCCCCAAGGAGTGGTAAATGCGGTTTTTTCTTTATCAAGATCACTGATGACAATTTGATTATAACCTGAAAATCCGTCAATCATTGACATTCTATTATCTCCTACTACTTTTTCAAGAACATGGTCCATTTTAGGTAGAGGATAATTATCTTTGAGAGAAGATTTATTAAGATTCCTGAAATCAACACATAGTCTGATTTCCCCATTTTTCTTTCTAACTGGGACCAGATTAGCTACCCAATCAAAATATCTTAGGGGTACAATTATCTTAGCGTCAAGAAGTTTTTTGACTTCTCGTTCGATATCAGGTAATAAAATAGGGTTAAATTGTCAGAGTTTTTGTTTAAAAGGTTTGACAACTGGTTTGAGAGGTATTTTATGTTCAATCATAGTAGTGTCATATGTTTTCAGTTCTTCATACGACCATGTGAAAACATCTTTATATTTTCTTAACAACTCCGTGTATTTATTTTTGTTTTCTGTTGATAAATATTTGGATAGTTTAACCATTTGGGGATTTTCTTTAGTCCCTATATTACAATCTTCAACCTCCTCTGGCTGGGGTTGTAGAGTAGTTTTAGAAGGGATATCATCTTGATTAAAAAGTCTTTCCAAAGGGATTAGACCCTTGGGGATTTGGTTGTTCTTGAGAACAAGCATTCGGTGGTTTTCAAGTTTATCGTGAAATTCTTTAGAATCCTTCCCTTCTTGCATGATCCAAATAGGATCATTTTGATTTTCTTGATCGGTATGCGTTTCTGCAAATTCATCTAATGATTCTAGAAACTTTTGAAGCTGCTCATCGTCTTCAAAAACCTGCCAATGTTGTATATTATTTGGTATTGAAGGGCGATGTCTCATTTGTGTATGATATTTTAATTTAAAAGCAGACAGGGGTGTGAAAGTGGATGCAGCTTTGGCTAAAGCATCATCTTGTTGATTCTCAGATCTTTGGACGAAATGAAAATTCACATATGTGAAGAAGTTCTCGATTAAATCCTAGACACAATTCCTATAGGACCGTAATCTAGGATTCTTAGCCTGATACTGCCGATTCACCTGTTTTATAATTAACTCTGTGTCACCAAATACTTCGAGTTTCTTAATTTTCATCCTTCTAGCAGCTTCTAATCCTAGTACTAAAGCTTCATACTCGCATACATTGTTTGTACAATCTACATTCCACTGGAGCCTATATGAAAAAGGAATAACAAATTGATCATCGGGAGCCATAAGAAGTGCTCCTGCCTTAGCTCCAAGGTAAGACGAAGCACCATCAAAATACATTTTCCATACACTAGTACTATACACATTTTTCTCTATTTCTTTTTTTTCAATTTTTTCTTCTATACATTTATCGTCTACATCTACTTCAAAATCGTCATCTATAGATAATATACAATTTCCTAAATCTGGGTCGGAAATATAAAATGGATGATTGTTGGGGTTGTTTGGGTCACCTACAATAAATGCCAACCTAGCCTCTCTGTAAAGACGAGTGTATTGGCCTCTGAAAACTGGAATTGTAGCATATGTCATATCTAGTTGGAGAGATCCTCCAAGCTTGGCACCCCATGATCTAGATAATAGCATACCATACTTTGGGGGAATGTCAGCGACTACTACATCCATAACAATACTTTTACTGGTTTTGAGCCAAACCTACCACTAGGTCTTTAATCATACCTATGCATTTTAATTTCCTCGAATCGAAAGAATATAAGTCACCATAGGGCCTCGTGATTTCAAGACCAAGTTTTTCCATAATTTCCTTTGGCATAACATTGTGGGAAGCTTCGGAATCCAACATACAGTTATGGAGAAGGTGGTCAAATAGGGTTAATGTAATATAAAAAGGAGCCACGGTGTCTCTTGCACCTTCGACGTGTGGACCAAAGACTAAGATAGGTTTGTCATCCTCTAAGTTGATGGCGTCGGCCTGAATTTCATCTTCGGAAAAATTAATCATTTTGGCGATTTTTTTTTTGTATGTGGGATTTTTAGCTAACTCAATAAGTGGAATAGGAATTTTGATTTTATTTATTTCATTTTTCAAATTGAAGTTTCCTAGAGCCTTGTCATTTTCGATGTTTGGGGCTTCCATACCTTTCTTCTCAGTTTTATGTTGAGATGTGACCTTGTTTTCTTTTATAGGAGCTTGTGTCTTCACAGGGAGTGTTCCTACTGGTTCCGACTGTACAGGTTGTGTATCAGCTGTATTTCTGTTTGCAGATTGTTTATCTGCAACTTTTGGAGTTACCTCATCGGTTTCGCTTCTTGGCAAATTCTTTTTTGTCAGAAAATTTGGGAGATTTTTATTTCTTGGTCTCAAATTATATTTTCCCTGTAGTTCAGCAATAATATCATCTACAATATTTTGATATGTGAAATCATCAGTCATATTATTGCTAACATGTTCTTCCGATGTATTTTCTTTACTTAAAGATGCTTCGTAATCCTGTCTTGATAAATAAGGGGATTTATTATCATCGCCAAGGTTACTAATATCTTCATCGATTTCTTCAAAATCTCCTAAATCTTCCTCTCC
>JASDQU010945609.1:11538-29561 GCA_032191745.1 Picea mariana
ATATATATATATATATATATATATAAAGATAGTCTTCCTGTAATGGGGTCCGTGGAGTTTTTCCCTTTTCTTTGCAATAAATTTCGTACTTATATGATTATCTATGCACTTAGTTCTTCAGGAAATGAAATCTGCCACAGCTATTGGTGCATGTGGCTTCCAGTATTTACGCAACAATCTTATTTCATTTTACTTGACAGAATTAACTAAGAAGATAACGGTAGTATGAAATCCAGTCTGTTATGGGGTTTGTAACTACTAAAAAATTCGTTTCGCCATTTGGTACATTCCAAGATCTTAGTAATTACTCAGAATCACATCTAAATAAAAGAGTCCATTTCTAGCCATTAATTATGAAGTAAAATGCTAGATCTTTCCCCACAACATTCAACTAGAAATTCATAGATAGAAGTAAATTGATTACAACACATAACATTTGACTAGGATAAGGTAGAGTTACATATCTGAACCAAATTTACGGGAAGACCAAGGGAGCAACCACGTTCCTCCCAACCGTAGAATAGGGATGCCAGTCTACTTTCCCAATTCACCTCCTAGCCTGACCATCAGTCCATGAGGGAGAATTTGAAATCTCATCTCCAGCAATGTCCTTCAATTCCAACAATATTTCTCTTGCCTCACACTCACACAGTAGTTCTCATAACAACAAGGAAAAATTTTGTAGTCTTCTTTCCCCAGCATACCTGGCAATGTCCTGCCTCCTCACATATGCTCTTTATTAGCTTGCCTAGGACTTTTTCTCTCCCTTGGGGAATTTTCGCAGCTTTCTAAATCCCTTATTTTTCAGGGGCTTCAATTTGAAATCACTTATTTTCCACTTGTAACAATCATCCCAAAGTTAATTCCATTCTGTTCCCCTATCATGGAGTCATGGTTAGCTAAATTTAACATGTTTGTTCCATTTGTCCTCCTGCAATCAATATAAAATATTCTATTTTTTTTTTCATACAAGTGTCATAGTCAAGTATCTAGTTGGGACAAATCAAATCTCTTCCCAAAAGTCAAAATCATTTATTACAATTATAAAATTTGAAATTCGGAATTTCCATAAAGGGCAAAAAATTTCCAATTTTGAATTTACTAAAAACGGAAATAAATTTCTGACAATTTAGATTCTAAAATATTTTTTTAATTTCTTTATTTTTGGGGATGTCACATCCTTTCCCCCTTATATAAAACATTTTCCTCAGTGTTCGTTCCTTTTCTGGAACAGGATTGGATGAGATTTATGAAAATCTCCTTCCAACTCCCAAGTGGCCTCCTTAGTACTAAAGTGCTTCTATTGCACCTTTACCTCAACGAAGACTCTGTTTCAAAGTGTTATTTCTCTTCGGTCCAGAATTTGCAGGGGTTCCACTGAGAACTCGCCTTCGGTTCCACCTTCACCAAGTTCCAATCAATCATATGATTAGGGTCATGAATATACTTTTTCTGCAATGAAACATGAAATACGTTATGAATTCTTAGATTAGCTAGAAGTGCAATTTGGTATGCTATAGGTACAATTTGAGCTAGTATCTCGAAGGGCCCACAAAACCTGGGTGCCAACTTGCCACAATTCCCTAACTTCAATGAGATTTTTTAGGCTTCGACTTTCAAATAAACATGGTCTCCTATTTGAAATTCCAGGTGCCTTCTTTTTTGATCGGCATAACTCTTC
The DNA here is from genome assembly GCA_032191745.1 of Picea mariana. NCBI lineage: Eukaryota > Viridiplantae > Streptophyta > Pinopsida > Pinales > Pinaceae > Picea > Picea mariana. The sequence goes on from JASDQU010945609.1 coordinate 13,220, forward strand.
TATCTGTCTTGTTCTTTTTTCAAGTTCTGTTGTACCTTTTTTACCATGTTCTCCATTTTTTAGAGCATTTATGGTCTGACCATGAGAATGTCAACCGAGTTATCCCAGCTAATTAGAGTCATACATTTTCTGTCGTATAGTATTTCGAAAGGGCTTAACTTAGCTGAAGTTTGGTACCCATTGTTATATGCAAATTCTACCAAGTGTAGATAGTCTTCCCACTTGTTCGGTTTTGTTCTTACATACGTGCAGAGCATATCCTCTACGATATGGTTTTTCCTTTCGGTCTGTCCATCCATTTGTGGATGATAACTTGTACTGAAATTCAAGTCAGTATTGAGCCCTACAAACAATTCCTTCCAAAGGGCGGATGTGAATTTTAAGTCTCTATCTGAAATCATCATTTTAGGAATACCATGCAGTCTAAAGATTTCTTTCATGAATATTTCAGCAATTTCTATAGCTTTAAAAGTAGACTTTATAGGAATAAAGTGTGCATACTTACTGAGTTTATCGATTACAACCATGATAGGGTCATTCTATTTCTGAGTTTTAGGAAAACCTGTTATAAAGTCGAGTGATATAGTCTCCCATTTCCATTCTGGTACTGGAAATGGTTGTAATAGGCTGGCTGGATGTTGTTACTCAGCCTTAACCTACTGACAATATTGGCATCTAGCCAAGTATTCTATTGTTTCTCCCTTCATGTTAGGCCAATAAAATAGTTTCCTCAGTGTTGCTATCATTTTCTCATAACCTGGGTGGCCATAATACAAATTTTTATGTACTTTGTCCAAGATTGTTAATTTTAACCCTACTGAATCTAGTATGTAAGGTATGTTTTCAAATCATAACATCCCCTTCTCGTCGATACTTAGATCTAGTTTCTCTGAGTTTGTAGTATTGTTTGGTATTTCTATCATTATTTTAGTATAGCTTTCATCGTCAACACCTGTTGTCCTTATTCTTCCTTCTAGATCACTTTTTGCCCTGCTAACATTCATCTCAAATAACCCATGGATTCTTCTACTTAAAGTGTCAACTACCTTATTTTCCTTGCCCTTGATATATCTGACCTCGAAGTGGAATTCGCTCAAGAAGGATAACCACCTTGCTTGCCTTGTGTTAAGATCTGGTTGGTTAAACAGATATTTTACCCTGCTATCGTTTGTTAATAATAATAATCTTCTACCCATTATGTGGTGTTGCCACATATTTAAGGCATGTATTACTAATGCTAATTCTAAGTCATGAGTGACATAATTTCACTCGTGTTCCTTCAATTTCTTGGACTCATAGAAAATAACGTCTCCTTCCTGCGTTAGGACCCCACCTATTCCTTCCTTACTTGCATCAACACATACGGTGAAGTCTTTATCTAGGTCCGTTACCTTCAATATGGGTGTCATTGTCAATAAATCCTTTAATTTATTAAAGCTATATTGACATTTGTCTGACCAGTTAAAGTTGGTTCATTTCTTTTGTAATGATGTGATAGGGTAGGCTATCTTCAAAAACCGTTCTATAAACTGGTGATAATATCCGGTGATTCCCATGAAAAACCGTATATCCGCTACATCTTTAGGTACCGTCCATTCCCTAATGGATTTTGTCTTTTCCAGGTCTACGACAATGCCCTCTGCTGAAATTATATGACCAAGATATTGTATTAGGCACATAAACGTGGTTGGGGAACTAGTGAGTCCGAAAGGTATGACTACAAACTTGTAATGTCTGTATCTTGTCTTAAATGTTGTTTTGTTTATGTCCTCATTTTTTATCCGAACTTGATGATAACCTGATCGTAAATCAAGTTTTGAAAATATCTTGGCCCCCCAAACTTGATCGAACAGATCATTTATCCTTGGTAAGGGGTATTTATTATTAATATTCATTTTCTTCAGTTGTCTATAATCGATACATAATCTTAGAGTACACTCGGTCTGATGTACTCTTTGTCCAACAATTCCTTTAATTGTATTTTTAATTCTGTCAGTTCTAGTAGACTCATCCGGTAAGGTGCCTTTGAGATAGGGACAGAACCGAGTAACAGATCTATGGAGAAGTCTATTTCCCTTCTAGGGGGTAATTCTAGTATCTCATAAACATACATGTCTTTGAAATCATGTAGGATAGAAAATTCTTCCAAGTCTGGCTTATCCTCCTTTTCTGCTAGATTCATCACTTGGATGGCATAAACTTGACATCCCTTTCTCATACATTTCTTTACTTTCATCGCTAAAATTTGTCTGACTGATACCAGTTTTGGTATACCTTGGGCTGTCCTTGTAGTATTAGAATCATCCTTATAGCTAAGCATATTTGTATGGAAATTTAATATTTCTTTGTGTTGTTCCAACCAGTCCATCCCAATAATCATATTGTAAGATCCTAGTGGTAGGATGTTCATATCGGTCTTTATACATTAACCGTCTAAACTGAACTCAAAATCCAGAACAAACTCAACTACCTTTCTTTTAGTACCAGTCGCTAATTGTAAAATCCAGGATTTCGTGTGGTTTAGTTTCTTAAGTTTGTTTGACTCTGCCACATTAGGTGTTATATAATTTAACGTAGCTCCATGGTCAATTAAAACATAAATTTGAGTGTCATTGATTTTACCTTCAATTTCTACCACTGAGGACTGATGGTCAGCTTGTCGACAATCTATGGCTGCATTTATCCGATGTAGGCTTCTGCCCACATCTCCCACTGTCGAGGCTTCTTAAAGATTATGAAAAACAATTTTGTTTGTTGAACTCAAATGCAGACAATTCCTACTTAGATGAGGCTTTCCACATTTCCAACATTTTAATGGCTCACGGGGATTGTATCCAAACTTCTTCATCCCCAGGTTTACTGGTTTACCACTACCTTCCTGTATTCTGATAAGGAGTTGGCTGGTACCCCTTCTTCCGCTGGTTTATTCTCTCTTGTTTCTTATCCTTCCATGCTTTGGGAAACTCTACCCACTGTTTATACTAATCGTAGCACATTTGTTCCTTCCTGAATACTTCTCTCAAGGATTTGGGGTTGTCAAATTCAATTCTATCCTTGTAGAACTGTGGTAGACAGCTTAGAAATAGCTAACTTTTTACTTTATCTTCTCGAATGTACGGTACAAACCTTCATAAATCTAAATATTTATTTATAGGGTCCTCCATTTCTATCTGTCCAAGTCGTAACTCGTAGAACTCTTTTATCTTTCTTTCATAGTAACTTTCCGAAAGGTATTGTTTCTTGAAATACTTCTTAAAGTCATACCATTCCAACTGTTTTTCCTTTAGGCCCTTGGCCAATTTCAGGTCCTGCCACCAAATGCTGGCATTCCCTTTCAGATTGTAGATGGCCATTCTGACCTTCATGTTGCTGGAATAGTTGTAGTTCTGGAAGTATTTTTTGATGTCCAACAACCATGCTTGAGCTTTCTCTCTCATCTTGGATTCTCCATCACAGGTAGCTGGTTTAATCTTTTTAAATTCTCTTTCGAGGTGGTCTACTTGTTTTCTTTTTCTATCAGATTTAGTTTTTTCTTCAGCTAAAGGTGTTCCTTCCAACGAACTATATCCTTTTTCTGTTTCCGACCATGAGTTTTTGGAAGCCCTTTTGCTGAATTCTTCATTGTGGTTATCATATTTTGGGATTTTCTTGCTCACTATACTGCGTAGAAGGACTTCATTTATCTCTTGCTGTTCTTGTGTGCTTTTTTCAATTTTTCATTGTCCGCTTTGAAAATCTGTAATTCAACAATAATGTTCCTCAATGTTTCTAGCACTTTCGTGGGTGAACTTCCATCATTGTTCTGTCTTAAATCTCTAGGGGGTCCCTGCTGTGGGTTTTCTCCCATCCTAATTTATGCATCGTCCTGAGCTGCCATAATTAACACAAAAAAGAAATAGCTTTATGTTTGTAACCATGATATTTTTGTTAGTTTTAAATAAATCGATATATATATATATATACACTAAGCAACTATTGTGGCCCCATTCAGATCCAGTGTTGTCACCTTTTTGCTCTGATACCATATGTAATGTACCTCAAAATTTACATAAAAAATAATAATAATTGGGGACGTTGAGTGGGATTTGTGTCCTTGAGGCTTTCAGTCACTTGTCAACCCTAAAGTACATCAGACTTATTGCCTTTCACTTCCTCTATCCTATTTAACATAAATTTTTTGCTTCCTATTTCGGTATTGTGTTGTATACAAACATAGGTCCATAACTTGGGACATCTCGTTTCATTGCAACTTATTATTATCTACTGTTTCATTTCCAAAGACACTTTATGATATGGAGTTGTAGCTACTTAGATTCTCTTTCATACAAAGAGAGGTTATATATTTAAGGCCTTATGATGCTCAATCCGAGATATGTAAATATCATTGTAAGATCAACAAGTAGAAGTTAACACTATTCAAAAACAAAGGTTATAATGGGTATAACCTCGGACATTAAACTTGCACCTTGAAAATAAAGTGCACAGAGGATTAACTCATGAAGGTTATGGTTATGATTGTACTAACAAACTACTCATTAGGTAACAACAAGGTCTATCCACCTTAGATGTTTAATGCAAGGTAGTTGGGTTCAACATATAACCGTGCAGTAAGAAGGACATCCAGTTACCTCGCCATTAATACTCTTAATAACCTATACAAGTGGAACCCTTGTGCCTTAAAGGCTTGTCTATACATTTAAAGTACCTAGGATATGTCTATTCGATTCAGAGCCTAACTAGCATGCCCTAAAGATAGGATGACACTTACCCTATGATCACATGGTCCAAGTACGAAAACCTCCTCCCCTTTAGTCCATTCGAAGGTTACTCCCGTACTTTCACTCTCATTCTGGTTTTGTTTTGGTGAATGATGAAGCACTGTCTCAATCCATTTTTCATTTGCACTCTGGTTATGGTTTATTGAAGGAGGGGGATATATTACAGGCCATTCTTTTGTTTGGATTTTGCATCGTGGCCAAGATTTCATGGTTCTAGCTTTTGTGCTAGATGGGTGGAGATTCTGGGTGGCACTTCTCAACAACAGCTTAGTGCGGGTAACTTTACCTTTGGCTATTCTTTTATTTAAACATTCAAATCCTTCTGCCTCGTATGTAGGTCTCTACATACCTATGTTCTTGTTTATTCCTCGATAGTATCCTCATCTTACTTCCAGGGTACTGTGTAAAAAAGGAGTCGGGTTCTCTTGGCAAGTTTTTGGGTCCTATCATAGTTTTACCCCTTGTCACTGCACCATTCATCCTGTCGAGACCAAGCCACTCCTCTTGTTAAGTAATGTATCATGACGTATGTTATAAAAGTTCACTCAAAATATTCATTTTGATTTAACCCTTGTTATTGGAGCTAGTTTCCTTCATTGGTTATTCCTTTGGCACATCAATGATCTTCTATGTTTGACTATAGTGTTCTCTAATGTCATTGATTAGAAGCGAAGTTTCCAAAGGTTGAAAGTGTTTAAATCCTTTCTATTTATGCTTGAAATTTTACAATGATTTTATATTTACCATGTTCATTATACGCCTTTCATTTTTCTTGCAATATTTCTTTGGATTAGACACTGGTATCTATTACTAATGATGGGCCCCTTGATGTGTGAGGGTACCCATTAGAGAGGCACAAAATCCTCTTCCCCTTTCGGCCTGGGAGGTGTAGCACAATGGTAGAAGGCACAAATCCTATGCTTCAGTTAAGTATTCACCGACCCCCTTTCGAGTTACTTTATGTTCTCTAACTTAAACATATTATTTTGTTGGTTATGTTATAATGCTTCTCATTATTTTGTGCAAGTGTGGACATGCTAAAGCATGGGAATGCCCTCTTCACTCCTTTAAGAGGTATTGGGGTTCCAACATAGTATCTAAGTTATTTCGAGATTAAATACACCGCTATTCCAGGCTCTGTTCCATTCCTAATGTCTGAGGATTTTTAATTCCACATTTTTTGATAGTTGATATGGGGTACACCCTGATTTGCATAAAAAAATTCGGTATATAGAACAACCCACCTGGCTTGCGCCTGGTTGCACTTTAATAACTAGATAGTCGTTCTATTAAGTAATGTTCTCATTATACATTGTGTGTTAATTTTTTTTGGATACGGGAGTCTAAAATACTCTCATCTATATATTTTTTGAATGGTTTTGACACTATGGCTTCGAATTCTTTCATGAGCTATTCTCGCTATTTTTTTTGTTTCCAGAATTGAATCTTATTATTGACTGTACAGTCCCTTTCCCAAAATGATTTGGCCATGCATAACGATATGCTTAAGGGTTTTTTTCTTTTCCTAGAAAATGTGCGATGATTCCTTGATTTCGTTTATACTTATATTTGATGTGAAATTTAGTTTTGGGTTTATGTATCACAAGCTATTTACCTTCTATTTAAATTATCATTATTGAATAAGCCCTTATAGGTATGCTCACCAACAAAAATAGATAGCATTGTTATTACGATAGAAAATTGTGGTTTATGTTGTAGGTATGCCTTTGATTAACAGAGTCATCCCTAACTTACTATCATATCTATCTTGAAATATATATATATATATAGTCTTCCTATAATGGGGTCTATGGAGCTTTTCCCTTTTCTTTGGAATAAATTTCCTACTTATATGATTATCTATCCAATAAGTTCTTCAAGATTCTGATGTAGTCAGTTTACTCTAGCATCATTGCTCCACTGTCGCAAAATACCCATTACAATTATATATCTATATATATCAGTTCATAAACATACCTATACGGGTTTACATGTATATCGAATAGTACTTCAATGTTGTAGGGTATATTTTTTTGATTATAAATGGTATACTCATTCGAGGAGGCTAAATATATATTATAAGCATCTACAGGAAATGAAATCTACCACATCTATTGGTGTGTGTGGCTTCCAGTATTTACGCAACAATCTTATTTCATTTTACTTCACAGAATTAACTAAGAAGATAATAGTAGTCTGAAATCCAGTTTGTTATGGGGTTTGTAACTACTACATAATTTGTTTCTTCATTTGGTACATTCCAAGATCTTAATAATTACTCAAAATCACATGTAAGTAAAAGAATCCATTTCTAGCAAATAATTATGAAGTAAAATGCTAGATCTTTCCCCACACCATTCAACTAGAAATTCATACATAGAAGTAAACTGATTACAACACATAAAATTTGAATAGGATAAGGTAGAGTTACATTTATGAACCAAATTTACGAGAAGACAAAGGGAACAACCACGTTCCTCCCAACTGTAGAACAAGGCAACCAATCTACTTGCCCGATTCACCCCCTAGCCTGACCATGAGTCTATGAGGGTGAATTTGAAATCTCCTCTCTAGCAATGTTCTTCGATTCCAGCAGTGTCCCTCTTACCTACATTCACACAATAGTGCTCATAACAACAAGGAAAAATTCCATAGTCTTCTTTCCCTAGCATACTTGGCAGTGTCCTGCCTCCTCACATATTCTCTTTATTAGTTTGCATATGACTTTTTTCCCTCCCTTGGGGAATTTTTGCAGCTTTCTAAATCCCTGATTTTTAAGGGCTTCCATTGGCCAAATCACTGATTTTCCACTTGTAACAATCATCCCAGAGTTAATTCCAATGAGTTGCCCACTCATGGAGTCATGGTCAGCTAAATTTAACATGGTTGTTCCATTTGTCTCTGCAATCAATATAAAATATTCTATTTTTTTTTTCATACAAGTGTCATAGTCAAGTAGCTAGTTGGGACAAATGAAATCTCTGCCCAATAGTCAAAATCATTTATTACAATTATAAAATTCAAAATTCAGAATTGCCATAAATGGCAAAAAAATTCCAATTTTGAATTTACTAAAAACGAAAATAAATTTCCAGCAATTTATATTCTAAAATATTTTTTTAATTTCTTTATTTTTGGGCATGTCACAACAACTATAAGGAATCACTCCTAAGCACATTAGTTATTCAGAAAATTTCTTCTCAAGCCTACAAAGATGTCTTCTACAGATTGCACATACAACTGCATATGAGTGATCTCAAAGAGGCATTACTCATAAAATTTGATTATGGTTTATTGATGTATATTCATTGTGAAGTTGATATATTTGAGATATCTTCCTTGGAGAAGGCCTTCTTATGGGCCTTGGTCATGGAATGTAAGGTGGTCCCTAGAATCCCCTCTCTACAAATTTGATGCCCATCTTCTAATACTATCACTTCGCATGCACTTTTCACAAGAACCGCTCACACAACTCAATAGATTGTCATGCGCTTAAAAATTTAGCGACTAATAAAACATTGGTTGTAGAGTTCACTCGCAATGAACTCGTTGAACAACCATAAACTGTATCTCTTGAAAACCCCATAGAAGTCGACCCCTCCCTCATTCTCATGACTACTCTCGAATTGGGCTACACTAAAGTTCCCCTCTTTACTCATAATTCTCAAATTCAACATGAACTCACCACACCCATTCACCCCCTAGCCTAACCATAAATCCATGAGGGCAAACTTGAAATATCCTTTACAACAATGTCCTTCAATTCCAGCAGATTTCTCTTGCCTCACACTCACATAGTGTTCAGAACAATAAGGAAAAGACAATCAATAGTCTCCTTTCCTAGCATACTCGGCAACGTCCTACCTCCTCAGATATGCTATTAATCAATTTGCCTAGGTCTTTTCCCTCACTTGGGAATTTTTGCAGCTTTCTAAATCTCTAATTTTCAGGGGTTTCCAATGGCCAAATCACTGATTTGTCGCTTGTAACAATCAACCTAGAGGTAGTTCCAACATGTTCCCTACTCATGGAGTCATGGTCAGCTAAATTTAACATGGATGATCCATTTGTCCTCCTACAATCAATATAAAATATTCTGTTTTCATAAAAGTGTCAAAGTCAAATAGTTAGTTGGGTCAAATCGGGTCTCTGCCCAATAGTCATAGCAATTAATTACAATTATCAAATTCGAAATTTGGAATTCCCATAAATGGAAAAAAAATTCCAAATTTGAATTTACTAAAAATGGAATAAATTTCCAACAAATTTAAATTTCAAAAATATTTTATTTTGGGGAATGTGACATCCTTTCCCCCTTTAGTAAAACATTGTCCTCAATGTATGTTCATTTATTGGAACAGGATTGGATGAGTCTTCTACAAATCTCCTCCAACTCCCAAGTGGCCTCCTCGGGACTAGATTGATTCCATTGCACCTTTACCTAAGCAATGGCTCTATTCCGAAGTGTTATTTCTCTCTGGTCCAAAATGTGTAGGGGTTCCACCTGGAACTTGCATTCGGGTTCTACCTGCAACAAGTTCTAATCAATCATATGAGTAGGGTCATTAATATACCTTTTCAACAAAGAAACATGAAATTCATTATGAATTCTTCGATTAGCTCGAAGTGCAAGTTGATATGCTACATGTCTAATTCGATCTAGTATCTCGAAGGGCCCACAAAACCTAGGTGCCAGCTTGGCATAGTTCCCTAACTTCAACGAGATTTTTTAGTCTTTGACCTTCAAATAAACATGGTCTCCCACTTGAAATTCCAAGACTCTTCTTTTTTGATCTACATAGCTCTTTTGTCAGTCATGTGCTTCTTTCAAGTTCTTTTGTACCTTCCTTACCATGTTTTCCATTTCTTGGAGCAACTCTGGTCCAACCATGACTCTGTCAGCCTGGTTATCCCAGCTAATTGGAGTCGTACACTTTTTGTCGTACATTATTTCAAAAGGCCTCAACTTAGCTGAAGTTTGGTACCCATTGTTATATGTAAATTTTATTAAGTGCAGGTAGTCTTCCCACTTGTTCGATTTTGTTCTTACATACATGCAGGGCATATCCTATACGATTTGTTTTTTCCTTTCGGTATGTCCATCCGTTTGAGGATGATAAATCGTACTAAAATTCAAATTAGTATTTAGCCCTGCAAACAATTCCTTCAAAAAAGTGGATGTGAATTTTACGTTTCTATCTGAAATCACCATTTTAGGAATGCCATGCAGTCTAAAAATGTCTTCTATGAGTATTTCAACAATGTTTATAACTTTAAAAGTATACTTTACAGGAATAAAGTGTGTAGACTTACTGAGTTTATCGATTACAACCATGATAGAATCATTTTGTTTTAGATTTTTAGGAAAACCTGTTATAAAGTCTAGTGATATGGTCTCCCATTTCCATTTTGGTACTGGTAATGGCTATAATAGGCTGGATGGATGCTTGTGCTTAGCCTTAACCTCCTGACAATATTGGCACCTAGCCAAGTACTTTGTTGTTTCACCCTTCATATTAGACCAATAGAATATTTTTCTAAGTAATGTTATTGTTTTCTGGTAACCTGGATGGCCAAAATATGGTTTCTTATGCACTTCGTCAAAAATTGTTAATTTTAACTCTACTAAATCTGGTATATAAAGCCTATTTTTAAATCATAATAGTCCCTTCTTGATTCTTAGATCTGGTTTGTCTAAGTTTGTGGTATTGTTTTGTAGTTCTGTCATTATCTTAATGTAATATCCATCGTTAATACTTGTCATTCTTATTCTTTGTTCCAGATCACTTTCTTCTCTGCTGATATTTATTTCAAATAACCCATGCACTCTTCTGATTAAAGCATCTGCTACTTTATTTTCCTTTATCTTGATATGTCAGTCCTCGAAGTCGAATTTTCTCAAGAAGGATAGCCATATTTCTTATCTTGCATTAAGATATGGTTGACTAAACACATATTTCACCCTGCTATTATCTGTCGGTAGTAGAAATTTCCTAGCCATTATGTATTGACGCCACACTTTTAAGGCATGTATTGCTGCTGCCAATTCTAAGTCACGAGTGACATAATTTTTCTCGTTTTCTTTTATCTTCCAGGATTCATAACAAATAACGTGTCCTTCCTGAGTTAGGACACCACCTAGTCCTTCTTTACTTCCATCAACACATACGGTGAAGTCTTTATCTGGGTCTGCTACCTTCAATATGGGTGTAGTGGTCAATAATCTCTTCAGCTTGTTAAAACTATCTTGACACTTCTCTGACCAATTAAACTTGGTCCCTTTCTTTTGTAATGATGTGATAGGGTAGCTTATCTTGGAAAACCCTTCTATAAACCTATGGTAATATCCAGTGATTCCCATGAATGACCAGATATCCACTACATCCTTAGGTACTGGCCATTCCATAATGGCTTTTATTGTCTCCGGGTCTACGACAATGCCTTCAGTTGAAATTACATGTCCTAGATATTATATTTTGTTTTGATAAAAGTCACACTTTTCAAATTTGGCATACAGTTTGTGTTTCCTCAACATTTGCAGAACTATCCTTAAGTGTTCATCATGTTCTTCTTCTATTTTGGAATAGACTAGAATGTCGTCGATAAACATTACCACGAACTTGTCCAAGTACTGACTAAAAATACTATTCATCAGGCACATAAACGTGGTTGGTGCATTAGTGAGTCCGAAAGATATGACTATGAATTCGTGTTGTCCATATCTTGTCCGAAAAGTTGTTTTTCTTACATCCTCATCTTTTATCCTAACTTGATGATAATTGGATCGTAGATCCAACTTTGAAAAGATATTAGCTCGACCTACTTAATCGAAAAGATCATTTATTCTTGGTAAGGGTTATATGTTCTTAATATTCATTTTGTTCAGTTGTCTATAATCGATACATAGTCTTAGAGTACTGTCTTTCTTTTTAACAAAGAGGATTGGTGCCCCCCATGGTGAGACACTCGGTCTGATATACTCTTTTTTCAACAATTCATGTAATTGTATTTTTAATTCTGTCATTTCCGGTAGACTCATTCGGTAAGGTGATTTTCAGATAGGGGCTGAACCAGGTAGTAGGTCTATGGAGAAGTCTATTTCCCTTCTAGGAGATAATTCTGGTATCTCGTCCACAAACATGTCTCTGAATTCACGTAGGACAACAAAGTCTTCTAACTTTGGCTTATCTTCCTTTTCTAATAGATTTGTCACTTGGATGGCATAAACTTGACATCCCTTCCTCATACATTTCTTGAGTTGCATCGTTGAACTTGTCTGACTGATACTGGTTTTGGTATACCGTGGGCTATTCTAGCAGTGCCAAAATCATCTTTATAGCTAGGTAACTTGGTATAACAATCTAGTACTACTTTGTGTTGTTCCAACCAATACATATCAATAATCATATCGTAAGATCCTAGTGGTAGGATGTTCATATTTGTCCTTATATTTTGACCATCTAAGATGAACTCAAAATCAAAAAAAAATTCAACTACTTTCCTTTTAGTTCTTGTTGCTAGTTGTACAAACCATGATTTTGTGTGCTTAAATTTCTTAAGTTTATTTGACTCTACTACATCAAGAGTAATATAACTTAATGTAGCTCCAAGGTCAATTAGAATAGAAATTCGAGTGTTATTAATTTTACCTTTGATTTCTACCACCAAGGACTGGTGGTTAGCTTCTCGACCATCTATGGCTACATTTATTCGATGCAGGATTTTACCCACATCTCCCACCGTCAAGGATTTCTGCAAATTATGAAAAACAGTTCTGTTTGTTGAAATTAAATGTGGACAGTTCCTCCTTAAATGAGGTTCTCCACATTCCCAACACTTTAATGGTTCATTGGAGCTATCCCCAAACTTCTTCATTCCCAAGTTTACCGGTTTTCCTCTGCCTTGCATATTTGGATGATTGAAGTGAAAATCCTTTCTCGGAAAACATTTTTCTACATTCCTATAAGGAGTTGGCTAGTATCCCTTCTTCCATTGGTTCATTCGATCTTGCTTCTTATCCTTCTAGGCTTTGGGAAACTCTACCCACTATTTATACTGGTCATATCACATTTGTTATTCTGAATACTTCACTCAAGGATTTGGGGTTGTAAAACTCAATTCTATCCCTATAGGACTGGGTTAAACATCTTAAGAATCGCTAGATTTTTACCTTATCCTCCCAGATGTATAGTACGAACCTTAGTAGTTCTAGAAATTTATTTATAAGGTCTTCCATTGTCATCTGTCCAAGTCGTAACTTGTAAAATGCTTTCCTCTTCCTTTCATAATATCTTTCAAAAAGGTATTGTTTCTTGAAATACTTTTTAAAATTAAACCATTCCAACTTTTTCTCCTTTGGGCCTTTGGCCAATTTTAGGTCTTTCCACCAAATAATGGCCTTCCCTTTCAGATTGTAGATGGCCATTCTAACCTTCATGTTGCTGGAATAGTTGTAGATCTGGAAGTATTTTTTGTTGTCCAACAACCATGCCTCTGCTTCTTCTCCTGTCCTAGATTCTCCATCAAAGGTAGTTGGTTTAATATTTTTAAATTCTCCTTCAAGGTGGTCTACTTGTTTTCTTTTCCTGTCCATTTTAGTTCTACTTTTAGCTGAAGGTGTTCCTTCAGAGGAACTGTCTCCTTTTTTTTGTTTCCAGTGCCGAGTTCTTGGAATCTCTCTTGTTGACTTCTTCATCGTTATTATTGTCCTTTGGGATTTTCTTGGTCACTATACTACACAACATGACTTTGTTTATTTCTTGTTGTTCCTGTTGATCTTTCTTTAGTTTTTTCATTGTCGGATTTGAAGACGTGTAGTTCAATAATAAGATTCCTCATTGTTTCCAACACCTCCGTGGGTGAGATTCCATCATTGTTCTATCTTGGGTCTTGAAGAGGTCTTTGCTGTAGATTTTCTTCCATCCTTATTTCTGCACTGTCCTGAGCTACCATAATTAACACAAAATAGAAAGGGCTTTCTATTTGTAACCAAAATGTTTATTAGTTTTTTCATAATTCAGAATATATACTAAGCAATTCATGTGGCCCTGTTCGTGCCCAGTGTTGTAACATTTTCTATGATACCATATGTAATGTACCTCATTATCGCATAACATTTTTTGTTTGTTTGTTTTCTATTTCCTTTTAATCTTATTTTATATAGCTATTTGTCAAAATAGAATGTATGAACTCCATTATAAGATCGGTTAAAACTATGTTCGTAAAATTTCAAAGGGAAAAACTCTAATCTCTACCTACCACAAGAGTTCCCTTTCACTTCCATTCCATTTACCCTCTTGTATAATGGATCATGTGTAAAAAAATGGGTCACCTAACCATTGTTACAATTCACTCCATGAGGATCGGACTGCTGACTCACAATAACATCGAGGAAAGGAAGGAGTTTTTCCTCCAGTCGATTTGTGAGGGTTTTAAACATGGAACTTATTAAATGGGAAGAATGGTCCTCTGTCAAGGAAGTTAAGGCTCTACAAGTTTTTAATAAATGTAGGCCTGCAAGTTCTATTGAAATTACTAGGCTCTATATTAAATATTCATACTAGTTCTGACACTATCACATGGCCAACCGCCCTCTGTGCTCTGCACATTTACTTCGAGATGACATGACGCCCTTTAGGGTTGAATTGGGTTCACAGTTGTCATTGTTGAGTTTTGCGAGGAGGCCCTATGTAACAAATCTTTGAGGTGCAGTGTATTTTCATGGTAATCGCTCCAGAGTTGTGATAGATGACACGGTCCTTATCCCTAGTAATTTTTCTCATTACGCATTACTTTCTGGTTGTTAAATGAGATAATGCATTTCCTGGATTCTTCTTTGGTATATCTTCTTTGTATTGTTTTCTCATTATTCATTACTTTCTGGTTGTTAAATGAGATAATGCATTTCTTGTATTCTTCTTTGGTGTAACTTCTCTGTGTTGTTTCCAAAGTTATCCTAAATACCGTGGGGAAATTTCCTTTGAATTTATCTATATTTCGTCTCTGGTTTTAGGGGGGAGCATATTCGTTCATTTAATTTTTATTTACTCTTTGGGAGAAAGGGTTTCATAACCTCCCAGATTATTTCCCTATGCTGAATCTTTTGATTGATGTCTAGACTTAAGACCTTTCCAGAGCTTTGAATAGTTCCATGATGATATATTTTTTTTTTTGCAATGCCTCCAATACTACTTACAGTAGTCACTACCCTAGTTGTGGTCTATTTGATTTGGTTAAATAGTTGGAAAATCGTTGTAATATTAAAAATACTTATAACTACTATATGTGATTTGGTTATGGATGGTTATGTGTGGTTTTCTAGTTCGGTATGAACAGTTTATTTCATGCTGGTGTACATGCTAACTTAAAACTTTACAAGGAAACTATTGTTGTCTATTTCTGTTTTTCATTGGAATCATTACTTGTTATACAAGGACATCCTCCTTGTAAAAATATCTTCGTTTCAATTCTTGTATAATCCACTAATGATGGGACCTGTTTGATGTGAGGGTGCCCATCAGAGAATTAATGTGCCATTCACCTTTCGGCCCAGGTGTCTATCTAGCTAGAAATGCAACAAGGAAACAATATGGAAGCCATGTTAGCCTATCAAATAGAGGTTAAGTAGTATCATGAAACTTCCTTACTAACCATCATCATTTTGTTGGTATTTTATCACTTTTATCTATGATTACTGATATTCTAAATGTTACTTCTTTCAGGGATTTTTACTTACTCATGGAGCTCAGGTACACGGTTCCTACCTTCAGCGCAAAAGGTATTTGAGTTCCCTTTGTAGGCCTTCCCATAGTTTCAACAGTGCAAGGGCATGGTCTCTTCCTAGATTTCTAGATGTTCTATATAGTTTTTTTTCTATTGCCTCCAATAGTTGGGATGAGTGGGTCCTCTAGTTGTATTCGTCGCTTTCTGGTGCAACTACTGTGTATAAATATTATTGTACATGACTTTATTTTAATTGAACAGTGTACTGAGTTGGGTATTTTTATCTCAATTATTTCTCTATTTAGTCTCATCCCAAACTTTGTAATTTATTTGTTGTTATTATCGTTTAGAATGTATTCAACTTTGAATGTTTACACAGTCCGAAATCCAGTCTAGTATGGTGTAAAAGGAACTTTAGAAAAAAATCCTGGGGTTTATACTTATTATAATGACTCTGTTACAAAAAAATTCTATATTATAATTAATTGAGACTATAAGACTTTTCATATGATTGTCTCATTTTTATTTTGGGGTTGTTGATGCACATTATGATTCTGTAGTTTCCTCGTCCAGGATTTGGAAAAAGATTTCTTCCTTACTCTCGACCTATGGCTCATCATAAAAGTTTGATAGCCCATTTTACTATTACTTTCCCATATGAGTTTGTTGCTATTAGTATAACATAATTCCTAGGATGAGTTATACTCCTTTATTGCTAGAGTTTCACGGAAATTCCATATAGGTGAAAGTCAATTCCTCGGTTCCATAATGGTCTTTGGATCCATTGACCCTCGTGCCTTTAATATTTGATTACAGATAAGAATTTGACAGAGTTAGGTTTT
>JASDQU010945609.1:29661-40824 GCA_032191745.1 Picea mariana
ATTTCAGTATTGCAGGATGTATTTACCTTTAAAACTGAACTTGCGGGTTCATTAATGGAGACTCATATATACTATAGTCACCAATAGGAAATACAATTCGTCATATATATTGGTATGCTTGACTTAATCACATCATGCAAACAATTGATTTTTTCTTAATCAATAGAATTAACTAAAAAAAAACAAGGGGTAGCCAGTAGTCTATATTATTATGAGAATAGTAACCTTTGCAGAACTCATCTTACTTAGTTGATACATACAATTTCCTTAGTATTTACACAATACCCCGTCTAAATAAAATGGGTACACTCCTAGCTAATGATTAGGAAGTATTTGGTAGGTCTTTCCTCATCACAACATTCAACCAAAAATTCATTCATAGAAGTAAACAACTTCCAGAACATAACATTTAACTAGAGAGAGGTAGAATAACATATTTGAATCAAGTTGTGGGAAAACAAAGGGAGCAACCATATTCCTCCCAACTGTAGAATAGGGTAGCCAAAATCACTTGTCCGATTCACCCCCTAGCCTGACCATGAATCCATGAGGTTGAACTTGAAATATCCTCTACAACAATGTCCTTTAATTCCAACAGATTTCTCTTGCCTCGCACTCACATAGTGTTCATAATAGCAAGGAAAAAAAAATCAATAGTCCCCTTTCCCAACATTCTTGGCAGCATCCTACCTCCTTAGATATGCTATTTATTAATTTTCCTAGGTCTTTTCCCTCCCTTGGGAATTTTCGCAGCTTTCTAAATCCCTGATTTTCAGGGGCTGTGAATGGCCAAATCACTGATTTTTCACTTGTAACAATCATCCTAGAGGTAGTTCCAACATGTTTCCCACTCATGGAGTCATGGTCAACTAAATTTAACATGGTTGTTCGATTTGTCCTCCTGCAATCAATATAAAATATTATGTTCTCATACAAGTGTCATAGTCAAATAGTTAGTTGGGTCAAATCAGGTCTCTACCCAATAGTCATAATAATTAATTACAATTATCAAATTTGAAATTCAAAATTCCCATAAATGGAAAAAAAATTCAAAATTCAAATTTACTAAAAACAAAATAAATTTCCAACAAATTTAAATTTCAAAAATATTTTGTTTTTGGGAATGTCACATCCTTTCCCCCTTTAGTAAAACACTGTCCTCAGTGTTCATTCCTTTCTTGGAACAGGATTGGATGATATTTTTGCAAATCTCCCTAAAACTCCCAAGTGGCCTCCTGAGGACGAAAGTGCTTCCATTACACCTTTAGCTGAGCGACGGCTCTGTTCGAAAGTGTTATTTCTCTCCGGTCCATAATGCAGAGGGGTTCCACCTGAAACTCGCCTTCGGGTTCCACCTGCACCAAGTTCCAATCAATCATATGAGTAGGGTCATGAATATACTTTTTAAACAAAGAAACATGAAATACATTATGAATTCTTAGATTAGCTAGAAGTGAAAATTGATATGCTACAACTCAAATTCGAGCTAGTATCTCGAAGGGCCAAAAAAACCTGGGTGCTAGCTTGGCACAGTTCCCAAAATTCAACGAGCTTTTTTGGGCTTTGACCTTCAAATAAACATGGCCTCCCACTTCAAATTCCAAGTGTCTTCTTTTCTGATCTGCATAGCTCTTTTGTCTGTCATGTGCTTCTTTCAAGTTATGTTTTACCTTCCTTACCATGTTTTCCATTTCGTGGAGCATCTCTGGTCCAACCATGAGTCTGTTAGCTAGGTTATCCCAGCTAATTGCAGTCATACACTTTGTGCCATGCAATATTTCGAAAGGGCTCAACTTAGCTAAAGTTTGGTACCCATTGTTATATGCAAATTCTACCAAGTGTAGGTAGTCTTCCCACTTGTTTGGTTTTGTTCTTAGATACATGCGGAGCATATCCTCTACAATTTGGTTTGTCCTTTCGGTGTGTCCATCCATCTGTGGATGATAAATTGTACCAAAATTCAAATTAGTATTTAGCTCTGCAAACAGTTCCTTCCAAAAAGCGGATGTGAATTTTATCTCTCTATCTGAAATCACCATTTTAGGAATAGCATGTAGTCTAAAAATTTCTTTCATGAATATTTAATCAATGTTTATATCTTTAAAAGTAGACTTTACAGGAATAAAGTGTGCAGACTTACTGAGTTTATCAATTACAACCATGATAGAATAATTTTGTTTTGGAGTTTTAGGAAAACCTGTTATAAAGTCTAGTGATATGGTCTCCCATTTCCATTTTGGTATTGGTAATAGTTGTAATAGGCCTGTTGGATGTTGGTGCTCAGCCTTAACCTGTTGATAATCTTGGCACCTAGCCAAGTACTCTATTGTTTCACCCTTCATATTAGGCCAATAAAATAGTTTTCTAAGTGTTTTTATTGTTTTCTGGTAACCTGGATGGCCAGAATATATTTTCTTGTGCACTTCATCCAAAATTGTTAATTTTAACTCTGTTGAATCTGGTATGTAAAGCCTGTTTTTAAATCATAATAGTCCCTTCTTGATGCATATATCTGGTTTGTCTGAGTTTGTGGTACTGTTTTTTAGTTCTATCATTATCTTAGTGTAATCTCCATCATTAATACATGTCGTTCTTATTCTTTGTTTCAGATCACTTTTTACTTTGTTGATATTTATTTCAAATAACCCATGGAATCTTTTCCTTAAAGCGTCTGCTACTTTATTTTAATTACCCTTGATATGTTTGACCTCAAATTCAAATTCGATCAAGAAGGCTAGCCATATTTCTTATCTTGCATTAAGATCTAGTTGACTAAACAAATATTTCTCCCTGCTATTATCTGTCAATAGTAGAAATTTCCTACCCATTATGTAGTTTCGCCACATTTTTAAGGCGTGTATTACTGCTGCCAATTATAAGTCATGAGTGACATCATTTTTCTCATGTTCTTTTAGCTTCCAGGACTCATAAAAATAACATGGCGTTCATGATTTAGGACAACACCTAGTACTTCTTTACTTCCGTCAACACATACGGTGAAGTCTTTATCTGGTTATGCTACCTTCAATATGGGTGCAGTTGTCAATAATCCCTTCAGCTTGTTAAAACTGTCTTGACACTTCTCTAACCAGTTAATCTTGGTCCCTTTCTTTTGTAATGATGTGATAGGGCAGGCTATCATGGAAAACCATTCTATAAACCTACGGTAATATCCGGTGATTCCCATGAATGACTGGATATCCACTACATCCTTATGTACTGACCATTCCATAATGGATTTTATCTTTCCTGGGCCTATGACAATGCCTTCTGCTGAAATTACATGTACTAAATATTTTATTTTGTTTTGATAAAAGTCACACTTGTCAAATTTGGCATACAATTTGTGTTTCCTCAACATTTGCAGAACTATCCTTAAGTGTTCATCATGTTCTTCTTCCATTTTTTAATATACTAGAATGTCGTCGATAAATACTACCACAAACTTGTCCAAGTACTAACTAAAAATACTGTTCATCAGGCACATAAACATGGTTGGTGCGTTAGTGAGTCCGAAAGGTATGACTATGAATTTGTAGTGTCCATATCTTGTCTGAAAAGTTGTTTTGCTTACGTCCTCATCTTTTATCCTAACTTGATGATAACCAGATCATAGATCCAACTTTGAAGACATCTTGGCCCCACCTACTTGATCAAACAGATCATTTATCCTTGGTAAGGGGTATTTGTTTTTAATAGTCATTTTGCTCAGTTGTCTATAATCGAGACATAGTCTTAGAGTACCGTCTTTCTTCTTCACAAAGAGGACTTGTGGCCCCCATGGTGAGACACTCAGTTTTATATACTCTTTGTCCAACAATTCCTATAATTGTATTTTTAATTTTGCCAGTTTCGGTAGAATCATTCGGTAAGGTTCTTTTGAGATAGGGGATGAACCGGGTAGTAGGTCTATGGAGAAGTCTATTTCCCTTCTAGGAGGTAATTCTAGTATCTCATCCACAAACATGTCTCTGAATTCATGTAGGACATCAAAGTCTTCTAACTTTAGTTTATCTTCTTTTTCTAATAGATTCGTCACTTGGATGGCATAAACTTGACATCCCTTCCTCATACATTTCTTAAGTTGCATCGTTGAAACTTGTCTGAATGATACCGGTTTTGGTATACCTTGGGTTGTTCTAGCTGTCTCAAAATCGTCTTTATAGCTAGGTAACTTGTGTTGTAGGAAAATCTCCCTGCGGATAGGTAGATCGCCTCTAGAGCTTGACCTTAACTCTAGACAGAAAATGCTTAACATGGACACTAAATTCCTTTCAAATCTATATAAACCAATACATGAGAAGGAAGGATGACAAAAGTACCTTTTTATCGATGTTTGTTCCTGCACGCTCCGAGTTGCGCTCAAATCCTTTGCTCCTTGCTAAGTTCTGCGGACAAGACGAGATACAACTACTTCCTACTCTATTAATATTAGCCTGAAAACAGATCTATCAACTAATGATAAGTTCATGTGACATTAGACAAAAACTAGAAAGAAATAGGCCAAGCGTGTCATATTGATGAGAATAAAGACAATAGTACTTACAATCGTATATGCAAATGCGATATCTTCATCAAGTCCCCTTCGTCTAACCCTTTCCTGAAAGCTCCACAACCTGGATAATAGCAGCTCCACTGATCACTCTCCTTTGGCTGACTATGAGTTTCCTCCAAGATCATAAGTTTCATATCTTCAATTCTCCTTGATCAACTCTGTTCCATCACCACTTATGAGATCATAAGTTTGGTGTAATTCTCCTTTTTGCAATCCCCTTTCACCATTAGATAGCTTGCTTATATAGCCTTAGAGAGGCTCAACAGCTTGAGATATCTTTGGGGAAGGTGAGGATTTTCCTCCTTCAGTTGAGGATCTGCCCTAGGATCATGGCTGCACTAGGGATTCAAATTCAACTGCCTTCCAAGAATGAAAAGATGCTTCCCCCATTCATCTCAACAACTCAACTGTCACCCAAAATAGGTAGCACTCCCTCAAAAGGGCCATCAGAGCATTGTAACGCTCCCTAGTAATATTTAGGGGGTGCCAGTGCTCTCAAAATCTATAGCGCTCCCTCAAAAGGGCTAGGGGAGTATTATAACGCTCCCTAATAGTGTCAAGGGGAGCATCGGTGCTCTGAGATAGTGTAAGGGGGAGCGCTCTCCTTCAAAAGCTTATTTTTTGAGGTGCTTTCATATGGCAAAGGTTTGCAAGCCTGCTAGCTCATTTCTCCTCTTCCAAATCAAATGTTAGAGGTATTTCCAGTGTCTTTCTCATGTCGTTATAGGCACGGCATAGGCATCATGGCAGTATGCTTTGTTTGAGGTTTGCGACACTTGTGAGAAACATGCGACACTTGCAACCTTGTGAGCAAAATGTGACACTTGCGACCTTTGTAATGATGACACTTGCGACACTATCAAAGTGAGTAATTTTGACATGTAACAGATTGCCCCAAAAAGTATGTAGTTAGAAGATAGGAACTGATAACTGAAATACTTTGTAGATGCTCAACCAAGGGTATAGACTCGGAGAACCTGACAGAAGCTGCACACAAACATCCAACAACTATCATGACATATTTCAAAACCCAAGGCAGGCATACCTATGCTTGGGTGATCAAGACCTAGCAGGATATGGCCGCCATAAAATACACTGTGGATCCATAATTGTATTGATAAAAATGTATAGCCACCAAAAATACAATGTGGATCTATACCCTAATGACTCGGACTGATCGTAGCCACGAAGAATACACAGTGGATCTACGAGATGACAAGACATAGCCTCCAACAATACAAAGTGGATCTATGTTACAGTGTATGTGTTCTTTGTCCAATAGAAATTCCTTCGCAGCCTGGGCAAAGCATATATCAATGTGATCTCTCAACATAGGGTCTTCTTACCAATCCAATATGGTACAGATCTGACCATGCGAATAGATGTTTTGATGTCGAACATGGTAGAAACCACTTGATTACCAGTCAATGGTGTGAACTGTTAACAAGTGAAAGGGAGATCACCATTAATGTAAATGATTCCCAAGGTACCCTAGTACATTCTAGCAAATGTGAATAGATGAGCTGAAGTCAAACACCTGTGGAATCATTCGATCAGAGGTTAATGATGTAAACCTACTGTCGAATGTGAGGAGGCCTGCCATTGAGGCATGCAGGTCCCAAAGTACTAACTGGTTTCTAAGTCTGATTCTCGGATAATGTGTTGGATTCGATGGGAATAGACTCATTGAGGGAGGGCCTTGATGTATCCCCCATCAACGAAATGAAATGGACATGGAGATGTGATTGGCAGATCAAATGGACATGGAGTGACACAAGTTTTGAGGCAATATATTTGGGATGACTGAATCTCGAGGTGGATACTTCCCTTGAACATTGAGGCACAACAACAAAACATGATATGGACCAAAACTATGCAATGGACACTGTGACTTGCGTCGGGTGACCCAAAGGAGCGAAAGGAACTGGGAGAATTGTCTCACTGCAGATGTTCAACAGATTATGATATGTGCAAAGTGACAAAGTGTCGTGTTCAAGGGTGACTCTAAAAAGTGTTGGATGGTGTTCTCAAGAGACTGCTTGGCTTGCTCCTTTCAATTTTTCCCCCATCCAAATACATGAGTACCTCTTTTTGATTTAATGAGCTCGAGGAGCATAACACATGCTCTATATAACTCACCTTCGGTAAGTCCCTCTTCCTTTGTTTAACGAATCGGAAGAAGTAAGGGTTCGATCCCATATGGGCCTGTCGATGTGTGTTTTGACGAGTCCAAAGACAGAAAACTTGAACGTTTTTCGGGATTATAGAGTTTTGAAAAACACTTAAAGGAGAACTCTCTCAGTTCCTTTTTCGTACATTAGTCCAACCAGACCGAAAAAGGGTTAAACTATCTCTTGAAAGACACCCTTTCTGACCTTTTAACGAGTGTGAAAGTAAGCAAGATCACTCGACAATCTTTTCATATTTAGAGAGTCTGAAAAGGGTTTAAAGTAGACTCCAGGGGGGTTCCTTTTTCGTATGTTCGTTATCTGTATGGGTCTGAAAAAGAGATAAAAGTTTACTCGGTAACATTCTCATGTATTTACGAGCACGAGAAAGAACAAAGACTCAGCTCGGTATGCCCCCAGCTTGAAAGATGGTGGCTTGACTCCAGAATGATCATCAAAGGCTGGAGACATGCCAACCAAGCTTCAATTCATTCACCGACTTTGAGGTTGTCACCAATTTCTGTGCTAGATGGTGAAAAAGGATATAGGTGGATGAAATGAAGGTTCAAAAATGAGACCTAACGACAGACTCGACTCGACATCTACGAGATCTGGCGAAAGACTCAACTTGAAGGGAGAGGTGATTGTTTCATTTTTTAACGAGCTTGACACAGGAAAAGAACTATTCTCAAGGCTCCAGGTTCGATCCCCAGATTCCTGTTTCATTTTTTAACGAGCTTGATACAGAGAAGAAAACTATGCTCAGGACCTCTATTTCATTTTTTAATGAACTTTCCACAGAGAAGAGAAACTATGCTCGTGACATGCCCCCAACATGAAAGCTAGTGGCCTCTGTTTCATTTTTTAATGAGCTTGCCACAGAGAAGAGAAACTATGCTCGTGACTGCCCCCAACATGAAAGTTATTGGCCTCTCTTTCATTTTTTAATGATCTTTCCACAGAGAAGAGAAACTATGCTTGTCTTGCTAATTATCTTCTTGGTATGAATGAAAACCAAACTAGCACAAGCAAAGGTCACACAAACAATACACCCTTTCGTAGCAATCCAAATGAAAAAGAGAAAGAAAGGAAACAATCAAAGAGAAAAACAAACTTCACACCCAAAAGAAAAAGTTGAAGAATAATGACCTTAACCGAAATCAAGACAAAGAGGTCTGTGGGCCTTTGATGACCTTCACTAGGGTTTTAACTCAGCTGATGAGGAGAGAAGAAAAATGCATGGGTTTCAAACTTCACTCAACAAGAAAAACTCAATTAAAATAGTGAAGAAGGCTACAAGATCTAATTAACAAGGTGTTTATTCTTCAAAAATATAGATGTCAAGGCTGAAAGGGAAGAAAAATTGACTCACTAGATCACTCAGCAAAAGGGACACAGAGGCAAACCCTGAAAAAGGCAGTTCTGGAGGGTTGTTGGGCCAAAAAGAGGCTAGTGTTATATTGCCAAAGGCAAGGAGAATTATAGCACTCTGTGCAAAGGTATGGGGGAGCGTTGGTTCTCTGTTAAAACTAGGACAGGGGTGCCAGGGTCTAAAAGCCCCAGAAATGTCAAAAAATTCCAAAAATTGGGATTCAAACTTGACAAGTATGCTGAGTGTGATAAGGTGAGGATCCAATCAGCTCATGAAACTAATAAAAGAGGAGTGAACCAGTTATGAAACAATCAAGGGATAGAACAAGGTGAATGAGGAGAAAAATCCAAACAAGAGGTTTCGATTTGAGGCTATCTCCCCAGTAGAGTCGCCAGTTTCTGTTGTAGGAAAATCTCCCTGTGGATAGGTAGATTGCCTCTAGAGCTTGACCTTAACTCTAGAAAGAAAATGCTTAACATGGACACTGACTTCCTTTCAAATCTATGTAAACTAACACATGAGAAGGAAGGATGACATAAGTACCTTTTTATCGACGTTTGTCCCTGCACGCTCTAAGTTGCGCTCAAATCCTTTTCTCCTCACTGAGTTCTGCAGACAAGACGAGATACAACCGCTTCCCACTTTATTGATATTATCTTGAAAATAGATCTATCAACTAATGATAAGTTCATGTGACATTAGACACAAACTAGAAAGAAACATGCCAAGTTTTTCATATTGATGAGAATAACGACAGCAGTACTTACAATTGTAGATGTGAATGCGACAGCTTCGTCAAGTCCCCTTTGTCTAACCCTTGCCTGAAAGCTCCACAACCTGGATAAAAGCAGCTTCACTGATCACTCTTCTTTGGCTGACTGTGATTTTCCTCCAAGATCGTAAGTTTCATATCTTCAATTCTTACCAATCAGCTCTGTTCCATCACCACTTATGAGATCATAAGTTTGGCATAATTCTCCTTTTTGCAATCCCCTTTCACCATTAGATAGCTTTCTTATATAGCCTTGGAGAGGCTCAACAACTTGAGATATCTTTGGGGAAGGTGAGGATTTTCCTCCTTCAGTTGAGGATCTGCCCTAGGATCATGGTTGGACTAGGGATTCGAATTCAAGTGCCTTCCAAGAATGAAAATATGCTTCCCCCATTCATCTCAACAACTCAACTATCGCCCAGAATAGGTAGTGCTCCCTCAAAAGGGCCATCAGAGCATTGTATCACTCCCTTGTAATATTTAGGGGGCACCAGTGCTCTCAAAATCTATAGCGCTCCCTCAAAAGGGCTAGCAGAGAGTTATAACGCTCCCTAAGAGTGTGAG
Source organism: Picea mariana (assembly GCA_032191745.1). NCBI lineage: Eukaryota > Viridiplantae > Streptophyta > Pinopsida > Pinales > Pinaceae > Picea > Picea mariana. The sequence goes on from JASDQU010945609.1 coordinate 39,093, forward strand.
AGGGAGCGTCGACGCTCCGAGATAGTGTAAGGGGGAGCGCTCTCCTTCAAAATCTTATTTTTTGAGGTGCTTTCATATGGCAAAGGTTTGAAAGCCTTTTGGCTCATTTCTCCTCTTCCAAATCAAATTTTAGAGGTATTTCAAGTGTCTTTCTCATGTCGTTATAGGCACAACATAGGCATCTTGGCAGTATGCTTTGTTTGAGGTTTGCGACACTTGTGAGAAACATGCGACACTTGCAACCTTGTGAGCAAAATGCGACACTTGCGACCTTTGTAATGATGACACTTGCGACACTATCAAAGTGAGTAATTTTGACGTGTAATAGATTGCCCCCCAAAGTATGAAGTTAGAAGATAGGAACTGATAACTGAAATACTTTGTAGATGCTCAAGCAAGGGTATAGACTCGGAGAACTTGACGGAAGCTGCACACAAACATCCAATAACTATCATGACATATTTCAAAACCCAAGGTAGGCATACCTATGCTTGGGTGATCAAGACATAGCAGGATATGGCCGCCATAAAATACACTGTGGATCCATAATTGTAATGATAAAAAGGTATAGCCATCGAATATACAATGTGGATCTATACTCTGATGACTCAGACTGATCGTGGCCACGAAGAATACACAATGGATCTATGAGATGACAAGACATAGCCTCCACCAATACAAAGTGGATCTATGTTACAATGTATGTGTTCTTTGTCCAATAGAAATTCCTTCATAGCCTGGGCAAAGTATATATCAAAGTGATCTCTCAACCCAGGGTCTTCTTACCAATCCCAATATGGTACGGATCTGACCATGCGAATAGATGTTTTGACGTCGAACATGGCAGAAACCACTTGATTACCGGTCAATGGTGTGAACCGTTAACAAGTGCGAGGGAGATCACCATTAATGTCAATGATTCCCAAGGTACCCTAGCACATTCCAGCAAATGTGAATAGATGAACTGAAGTTGAATACCCATGGAATCATTTGATCAGAGGCTAATGATGTAAACCTACTGTCGAATGTGAGGAGGCCTACCATTGAGGCATGCAGGTCCCAAAGTACTAACTGGTTTCTAAGTCGGATTCTCAGATAATGTGTTGGAGTCGATCGGAATAGACTCGTCGAGGGAGGGCCTTGATGTATCCCCCATCAACGAAACGAAATGGACATGGAGATGTGATTGGCAGATCAAATGGACACGGACTGAGACAGGTTTTGAGGCAATATATTTGGGATGACTGAATCTCGAGGCGGATACTTCCCTTGAACACTGAGGCACAACAACAAAACATGATATGGACCAAAACTATGCAATGGACACTGTGACTTGCGTTGGGTGACCCAAAGGAGCGAAAGGAACTCGGAGGATTGGCTCAGTGAAGATGTTCAACAGATTATGATATGTGCAAAGTGACAAAGTTTTGTGTTCAAGGGTGACTCGAAAAAGTGTTGGATGATGTTCTCAAGAGACTGCTTGGCTTGCTCTTTTCAATTTTTCCCCCATCCAGATACATGAGTACCTCTTTTTAATTTAATGAGCTCGAGGAGGATAACACATGCTCGATATAACTCACCTTCGGTAAGTCCCTCTTCCTTTTTTTAACGAACCGAAAGAAGTAAGGGTTCGATCCCATATGGGCCTGTCGATGTGTGTTTTAATGAGTCCAAAGATAGAAAACTCGAAGGTTTTTCAGGATTATAGAGTTTGGAAAAACACTTAAAAGAG
>JASDQU010945609.1:45100-63130 GCA_032191745.1 Picea mariana
ATGAAATGAAGTTTCAAAAACGAGACCTAACGACAGACTCGACTCGACATCTACAAGATCTGGCAAAATACTCAACTTGAAGGGAGAGGTGATTGTTTCATTTTTTAACGATCTTGACACAGGAAAAGAACTATTTTCAAGGTTCCAGTTTCGATCCCCAAATTGTTGTTTCATTTTTTAACAAGCTTGCTACAGAGAAGAAAACTATGCTCAGGACCTCTATTTCATTTTTTAATGAGCTTTCCACAGAGAAGAGAAACTATGCTCGTGACATGCCCCCATCATGAAAGCTATTGGCCTCTGTTTCATTTTTTAATGAGCTTGCCACAGAGAAGAGAAACTATGCTTTTATTGCTAATTATCTTCTTGGTATGAATGAAAACCAAACTATCACAAGCAAAGGTCACACAAACAATACACCCTTTCATAGCAATCCAAATGAAAAAGAGAAAGAAAGGAAACAATCAAAGAGAAAACCAAACTTCACACCCAAAAGAAAAAGTTGAAGAACAATGACCTTGACCAAAATCAAGACAAAGAGGTCTGTAGGCCTTTGATGACCTTCACTAGGGTTTTAACTCAGCTGATGAGGAGAGAAGAACAATGCATGGGTTTCAAACTTCACTCAACAGGAAAAGCTCAATTAAAATAGTGAAGAAGGCTACAAGATCCAATTAACAAGGTGTTTATTCTTCAAAAATATAGATGTCAAGGCTGAAAGGGAAGAAAAATTGACTCACTAGATCACTCAGCAAAAGAGACAAGGAGGCAAACCCTAAAAAAGGCATTTCTGGAGGGTTGTTGGGCGAAAAAGAGGCTGGCACTCTATTGCCAAAGGAAAGGATCATTATAGCACTCTGTGAAAAGGTATGGGGAAGCGTTGGCACTCTGTTAACACTAGGACAGTGGCGCCAGGGTCTAAAAGCCCCAGAAATGTCAAAAAATTCCAAAAATTTGGATTCAAACTTGACAAGTATGCTGAGTGTGATAAGGTGAGGAGCCAATCAGCTCATGAAACTAATAAAAGAGGAGTGAACCAGGTATGAAACAATCAAGGGATAGAATAAGGTGAATGAGGAGAAAAATCCAATCAAGAGGTTTCTATTTGAGGCTATCTCCCCAGTAGAGTCGCCAGTTTCTGTTGTAGGAAAATCTCCCTGTGGACAGGTAGATCGCCTCTAGAGCTTGAACTTAACTCTAGACAGAAAATGCTTAACATGGAAACTGACTTCCTTTCAAATCTATCTAAACTAACACATGAGAAGGAAGGATGACATAAGTACCTTTTTATCGATGTTTGTCCCTGCACGCTTTGAGTTGCGCTCAAATCCTTTGCTCCTCGCTGAGTTCTGCAGACAAGATGAGATACAACCGCTTCCTACTTTATTGATATTAGCTTGAAAATAGATCTATCAAATAATGATAAGTTCATGTGACATTAGACACAAACTAGAAAGAAACAGGCCAAGCGTGTCATATTGATGAGAATAACGACAGCAGTACTTACAATCGTAGATGTGAATGCGACATCTTCGTCAAGTCCCCTTTGTCTAACCCTTGCCTGAAAGCTCCACAACCTGGATAACAACAGCTTCACTGATCACTCTTCTTTGGCTGACTGTGATTTTCCTCCAAGATCGTAAGTTTCATATCTTCAATTCTTCCCAATCAGCTCTGTTCCATCACCACTTATGAGATCATAAGTTTGGCGTAATTCTCCTTTTTGCAATCCCCATTCACCATTAGATAGCTTGCTTATATAGCCTTGGAGAGGCTCAACAAATTTAGATATCTTTGGGGAAGGTGAGAATTTTCCTCCTTCAGTTGAGGATCTACCCTAGGATCATCGCTGGACTAGGGATTCGAATTCAAGTGCCTTCAAAGAATGAAAAGATGCTTCCCCCATTCATCTCAACAACTCAACTATCGCCCAGAATAGGTAGTGCTCCCTCAAAAGGGCTAGCAAAGCGTTATAACGCTCCCTAACAGTGTGAGGGGGAGCGTCGGTGCTCTGAGATAGTGTAAGGGGGAGCGCTATCCTTCAAAATGTTATTTTTTGAGGTGCTTTCATATGGCAAAGGTTTGCAAGCTTGCTGGATCATTTCTCCTCTTCCAAATCAAATTTTAGAGGTATTTCAAGTGTTTTTCTCATGTCGTTATAGGCACGACATAGGCATCAAGGCAGTATGGTTTGTTTGATGTTTGCGACACTTTTGAGAAACATGCGACACTTGCAACCTTGTGAGCAAAATGCGACACTTGCGACCTTTGTAATGATGACACTTGCGACACTATCAAAGTGAGTAATTTTGACGTGTAACAGATTGCCCCCCAAAGTATGAAGTTAGAAGATAGGAACTGATAACTGAAATACTTTGTAGATGCTCAAGCAAGGGTATAGACTCGGAGAACCTGACGGAAGCTGCACACAAACATCCAACAACTATCATGACATATTTCAAAACCCAAGGCAGGCATACCTATGCTTGGGTTATGGCCGCCATAAAATACACTGTGGATCCATAATTGTAATGATAAAAAGGTATAGCCACCGAAGATACAATGTGGATCTATACTCTGATGACTCGGACTGATCGTAGCCACGAAGAATACACAATGGATCTATGAGATGACAAGACATAGCTTCGACCAATACAAAGTGGATCTATGTTACAGTGTATGTGTTCTTTGTCCAATATAAATTCCTTCGCAGCCTCGACAAAGCATATATCAAAGTGATCTCTCAACCCAGGGTGTTCTTACGAATCCCAATATGGTACGGATATGACCATGTGAATAGATGTTTTGACATCGAACATGGTAGAAACCACTTGATTACTGGTCAATGGTGTGAACCGTTAACAAGTGCGAGGGAGATCACCATTAATGTCAATGATTCCCAAGGCACCCTATTACATTCCAGCAAATGTGAATAGATGAGCTGAAGTCGAACACCCATGGAATCATTCGATCAGAGGTTAATGATCTAAACCTACTGTCGAATGTGAGGAGGCCTGCCATTGAGGCATGCAGGTCCCAAATTACTAACTGGTTTCTAAGTCTGATTCTCGGATAATGTGTTGGAGTTGATGGGAATAGACTCGTCGAGGGAGGGCCTTGATGTATTCCCCCATCAACGACATGAAACAGACATGGAGATGTGATTGGCAGATCAAATGGACACGGACTGACACAGGTTTTGAGGCAATATATTTGGGATGACTGAATCTCGAGGCGGATACTTCCCTTGAACACTGAGGCACAACAACAAAACATGATATGGACCAAAACTATGCAATGGAAACTGTGACTTGCGTTGGGTGACCCAAAGGAGTAAAAGGAACTCGGAGGATTGGCTCAGTGCAGATGTTCAACAGATTATGATATGTGCAAAGTGACAAAGTGTCGTGTTCAAGGGTGACTCTAAAAAGTGTTGGATGATGTTCTCAAGAGACTACTTGGCTTGCTCTTTTCAATTTTTCCCCCATCCAGATACATGAGTACCTCTTTTTGATTTAATGAGCTCGAGGAGGATAACACATGCTCGATATAACTCACCTTCGATAAGTCCCTCTTCCTTTTTTTAACGAACCGAAAGAAGTAAGCGTTCGATCCCATATGGGCCTATCGATGTGTGTTTTAACGAGTCCAAAGATAGAAAACTCGAAGGTTTTTCAAGATTATAGAGTTTGGAAAAACACTTAAAAGAGAACTCTCTCAGTTCCTTTTTTGTACAGTAGTCCAACCAGACTGAAAAAGGGTTAAACTATCGCTTGAAAGACGCCCTTTCTGACATTTTAATGAGTGTGAAAGGAAGCAAGATCACTCGACAATATTTTCATATTTAGAGAGTCTGAAAAGGGTTTAAATTAGACTCTAGGGGGGTTCCTTTTTCATATGTTCGTTATCCATACAGGTCTGAAAAAGAGATAAAAGTTTACCCAGTTACATTCTCATGTATTTTCAAGCACGAGAAAGAACAAAGACTCAACTCGGTATGCCCCCGACTTGAAAGCTGGTGGATTGACTCCAGAATGATCATCGAAGGCTGGAGACATGCCCCCCAAGCTTCAATTCATTCACCGGCTTTGAGATTGTCACCAATTTCTGTGCTAGATGGAGAAAAATGATACAGGTGGATGAAATGAAGGTTCAAAAACAAGACCTAATGACAGACTCAACTCGACATCTACGAGATCTAGCGAAAGACTCAACTTGAAGGGAGAGGTGATTGTTTCATTTTTTAACGATCTTGACACAGGAAAATAACTATTCTCAAGGTTCTAGGTTCGATCCCCAGATTGTTGTTTCATTTTTTAACGAGCTTTCTACAGAGAAGAAAACTATGTTCAGGACCTCTATTTCATTTTTTAACGAGCTTTCCACAGAGAAGAGAAACTATGCTCGCGACATGCCTCCAGCATGAAAGATTAGTGGCCCCTATTTCATTTTTTAACGAGCTTGCCACAGAGAAGAGAAACTATGCTCATGACTGCCCCCAACATAATAGCTATTGGCCTATGTTTCATTTTTAAATGAGCTTGCCACAGAGAAGAGAAACTATGCTCGTCTTGTTAATTATCTTCTTGGTATGAATGAAAACCAAACTAGCACAAGCAAAAGTCACACAAACAATACACCCTTTCGTAGCAATCCAAATGAAAAAGAGAAAGAAAAGAAACAATCAAAGAGAAAAACAAACTTCACACACAAAAGAAAAAGTTGAAGAACAATGACCTTGACCGAAATCAAGACAAAGAGGTCTGTAGGCCTTTGATGACCTTCACCAGGGTTTTAACTTAGCTGATGAGAAGAGAAGAACAATGCATGGGTTTCAAACTTCACTCGACAGGAAAAACTCAATTAAAATAGTGAAGAAGGCTACAATATCAAATTAACAAGGTGTTTATTCTTCAAAAAGACAGATGTCAAGTCTGAAAGGGAAGAAAAATTGACTCACTAGATCACTCAGCAAAAGAGACACAGAGGCAAACCCTGAAAAAGGCAGTTCTGGAGGGTTGTTGGGCCAAAAAGAGGTTGGGGCTCTGTTGCCAAAGGCAAGGAGAGTTATAGCACTCTGTGCAAAGGTATGGGGGAGTGATGGCGCTCTATTAACACTAGGACAGGGGTGCCAGGGTCTAAAAGCCCCAGAAATGTCAAAAAATTTCAAAAATTGGGATTCAAACTTGACAAGTATGTTGAGTGTGATAAGATGAGGAGCCAATTAGCTCATGAAACTAATCAAAGAGAATTGAACCAGGTATGAAACAATCAAGGGATATAACAAGTTAAATGAGGAGAAAAATCCAAACAAGAGGTTTCGATTTGAGGCTATCTCCCTAGTGGAGTCGCTAGTTTCTGTTGTAGGAAAATGTCCCTGCGGATAGGTAGATCGACTCTAGAGCTTGACCTTAACTCTAGATAGAAAATGATTGACATGGAAATTGACGTCCTTTCAAATCTATCTAAACTAACACATGAGAAGGAAGGATGACATAAGTACCTTTTTATCGATGTTTGTCCCTGCACGCTCCGAGTTGTGCTCAAATCCTTTGCTCCTCGCTGAGTTTTGTGGACAGGATGAGATATAACCGCTTCCTACTTTATTGATATTAGCTTGAAAATAGATCTATAAACTAATGATAAGTTCATGTGACATTAGACACAAACTAGAAATAAACAGGCCAAGCATGTCATATTGATGAGAATAACGACATAAATACTTACAATCGTAGATGTGAATGCGACAGCTTCATCAAGTCCCCTTCGCCTAACCCTTGCCTGAAAGCTCCACAACCTCGATAACAGCAGCTTCACTGATCACTCTTCTTTGGCTAACTGTGAGTTTCCTCCAAGATCATAAGTTTCATATCTTCAATTCTCCCCAATCAGCTCTGTTCCATCACCACTTATGAGATCATAAGTTTGGTGTAATTCTCCTTTTTGCAGTCCCATTTCACCATTAGAGATCTTGCTTATATAGCCTTGGAGAGGCTCAACAACATGAGATATCTTTGGGGAAGGTGAGGATTTTCCTCCTTCAGTTGAGGATCTACCCTAGGATCATGGCTGGACTAGGGATTCAAATTCAACTGCCTTCAAAGAATGAAAAGATGCTTCCCCCATTCATCTCAACAACTCAACTGTCGCCTAGAATAGGTAGCGCTCCCTCAAAAGGTCCATCAGAGCATTGTAGTGCTCCCTAGTAATCTTTAGGGGGTTCCAGTGCTCTCAAAATCTATAGTGCTCCCTCAAAAGGGCCAGGGAAGTGTTATAACGCTCCCTAATAGTGTCAGGGGGAGCATCGACGCTCCGAGATAGTGTAATGGGGAGTGCTCTCCTTCAAAAGCTTAGTTTTTTAGGTGCTTTCAGATGGCAAAGGTTTGCAAGCCTCCTGGCTCATTTCTCCTCTTCCAAATCAAATGTTAGAGGTATTTCAAGTGTCTTTCTCATGTCGTTATAAGCATGACATAGGCATCATGGCAGTATGCTTTGTTTGATGTTTGCGACACTTGTGAGCAACATATGACACTTGCAACCTTGTGAGCAAAATGTGACACTTGCGACCTTTGTAATGACGACACTTGCGACACTATCAAAGTGAGTAATTTTGACGTGTAACAACTTGGTATAACAATCTAGTATTTCTTTGTGTTGTTCCGACGAATCCATCCTGATAATCATATCGTAAGATCCTAGTGGTAGGATGTTCATATTTGTCCTTATATTTTGATGATCTAAGATGAACTGAAAATCAAAAATAAATTCAACTACTTTCCTTTTAGTTCTTGTTGCTAGTTGTACAAGCCATGATTTTGTGTGCTTCAGTTTCTTAAGTTTATTTCACTCTACTGCATCAAGAGTAATATAACTTAACATAGCTCTAGGGTTAATTAGAACATAAATTCGAGTTTTATTAATTTTACCTTCGATTTCTACCACTAAGGACTAGTGGTCATCTTGTCGAAAATCTATGGCTGCATTTGTCCAATGCAGGCTTCTGGCAATGTATCCCACCATCAAGGCTTCCTAAAAATTATGAATAACAGTTGTATTTGCTGAAATTAAACGTGGACAATTCCTCCTTGGATGAGGTTCTCCACATTCCCAACACTTTAATGGTTCATGGGAGCTCTCCCCAAACTTATTTGTTCCCAACTTTATCGGTTTGTTGATGCCTTGCGTATTCAGATGATTGGAGTGAAAATACTTTCTCGAAAAACTTTTTTTTGCATTCCGATAAGGAGTTGGTTGGTATCCCTTCTTTCGCTGGTTCATTTGATCTTGCTTCTTATCCTTCCAGTCTTTGGGAAACTCTACCCATTGTTTATACTGGTCATAACACATTCCTGCTTTCCTTAATACTTTACTCAAGGACTCGGGGTTGTCAAACTCAATTCTATCCCTGTAGGACTATGGTAAACAACTTAAGAATTGTTGGATTTTTACCTTATCCACCCGGATGTACGGTATAAACCTTACTAGTTCTAGAAATTTATTTATAAGGCCTTCCATTGTCATCTGTCCAAGTCGTAACTCATAAAATTATTTCATCTTCCTTTCATAATAGCTTTCAAAAGGTATTGTTTCTTGAAATACTTTTTAGAATCAGACCATTCCAACTGTTTCTCCTTTAGGCCTTGGCCAATTTCAGGTCTTTCCACCAAATACTGGCCTTCCCTTTCAGATTGTAGATGGCCATTCTGACCTTCATGTTGTTGGAATAGTTTTGATATGGAAGTATTTTTTGATGTCCAAGAACCATGCCTCTGCTTCTTCTCCTGTCCTGGATTCTCCATCAAAGGTAGTTGGTTTAATGTTTTTAAATTTTCCTTCAAGGTGGTCTACTTGTTTTCTTTTTCTGTCCATTTTAGTTCTATTTCCAGTTGAAGGCGTTCCTTCAGATGAACTATCTCCTTTTTCTATTTCTGCTTCTGAGTTCTTCGAAGCTCTCTTGCTAACTTCTTTTTCGTTATTATCATCTTTTGGGATTTTCTTGGTCACTATACTATGCAACAGGATTTCATTTATTTCTTGTTGTTCCTGTTGAGCTTTCTTCAGGGTTTTCATTGTCAACTTTGAAGACATGTAGTTCAAGAATAAGATTCCTCATTGTTTCCAACACCTTAGTGGGTGAGCATCCATCACTGTTCTGTCTTGGGTCTCCAGGAGGTATTTTCTACAGATTTTCTTCCATCCTCATTTCTGCACCATCCTGAGCTACCATAATTAACACAAAACAGAAAGGGCTTTCTCATTGTAACCAAAATGTTTATTATTTTTTTCATAATTTGGAATATATACTAAGAAACTAATGTGGGCCTGTTCAGGCCTAGCATTGTAACTTTTTCTCTGATACCATATGTAATGTACCTCATTATGACACAATTTTTTTTTTTTGTTTTGTTTTCTATTTCCTTTTAATCTTAGTTTATATAGCTATATATCAAAACATAATGTATGAACTCCATTATAAGATTGGTTAAAACTATGTTCGTAAAATTTTAAAGGGAAAACCTTTAATCTCTACCTACCATAAGAGGTCCCTTTCACTTCCATTCAATTTATTGTCTTGTGTAATGGATCATGTGTAAAAACAATGGGTCACATAACCCCTATTGCGATTCACTCCTTTTAAAAAATCGGGCTTTTATATTTGCGCATATGTCTAACTGATTAAATTTGAACCCTAGGTGACTTTACTTTGTTTTCCCACCATACGTCTCATCGAGTCGAGTTTTAACATCAAGTAACTAATCTATCCACCAAGTCTCGGTTAAATTGATGGTCCTTAGTACTAGATTTAAATTTGTGTGGCAGTTAATACATCTAGAAGCCAGAGGACATTCCACCATGAGGATCAGACTGCTGACTCACGATAACATCGAGGAAATGGCGGGGTTTTCCTCCATTCGAGTCACGAGGGATTTAGACATGGCACTTATTAAATGGGAGGAATGGTCCTCTGTCAAGGTAGTTAAGGCTCCCTAAGTATTTATTAAATGTAGGCCTGTGAGTTCTATTGAAATTACTAGGCTCTATATTCAATAGTCATACAAGTTCTGACATTGTCACATGGCCAACCTCCCTCCATGCTCTCCACATTTACTCTGAGATGATAGGACGCCCTTTAGGGTTGAAGTGGGTTCACAGTTGTCATTGTCAAGTTTTTTGAGGAGGCCTGTGACATCCCCCAAAAATAAAATATTTTTTATTTTTGAAATAGCCTGGAAATTTATTTCCATTTTTGGCAAATTCGAATCTGGAATTTTTTTTCCATTTATGGAAATTCAAAATTTCAAATTTAATAATTGTATTTAATTATTGTGACTGTTGGGCAGATGTAATGAACCTAAAAATTCTCATATTTGTTTTTTTTTCTTGTGGTAATGTACTTGCTATTTGGTTTCGTTTGACCCACTCGCAAGCCAGATACTTACACTTTGTTTTATTTGCATGACCTTATAACATGCTGGATTAACACGCCTGGCTTAAGTAAAACCGTTGCCTTAATATCTTTTACAAAAATTTGAAATCAATTAAGTCCAAAACTTACTTTACTATAAGGTCTATTATAGTGTGCGTACTTCATTATAAGGTTTATCATGGTGCATGCCCTGCCTTTAGTCAAGGATGAGAATTCAGTCCCTTTGTGTTTATGAAAAACCACTATGTGCATGGAGCTATGTCTCGGATTTATAAAGGTTCAATCACTCCCAACTATGTCATGTCAGTTTTTAAGTTGTGACCGGTAATGTCTTTAATGTGGTTAATAACTGTATCGAAAAAGTTTTCTAAGCGATTTCCTTTGATGGTTCTAATTCGTTATGTTACAATTCGTCCCTCCCATAGCCAACCGAACACGACACACATCCAAACCTAACTAACTTTATTCCGCTGGCCAGAGTAACAAAACATTAATTTTCGGGGTTGGTAATCAACTCGTTGTTTGGGCTATCACAGTTTTTGGTTTACTTCGTATCTCCTGCATTTAAGGTGGTGGATGTGCCTGTCAGGAGGTGTTTAAAACTCTGCCAGGGATTTTAATAAAGGGTCCCATGACCCATAGTCTCGATGTCTCTTCCTATGACTCCTTCCAATATACATACACTAGCTTTCCCTAGAGTATGGTCTTGTACGTTACAAGCTGTAAAGAATGATGATCGTGCCTCTTAGGTTTTCATTTCTCCCTTGTGCCTTCATAGGGGAGGCTCTGCAACTTTCACAGGAAGAAACTACCACCTCCATGAGAAACCCTTAGTGCAGTTGATGGTAATGCCTGGTAAGTTTCTCTAAGGGATTGTCATAATATCATATTTGAATAGATTTTAATGTTTAGTTGAAGTTGGGGAGGAAAAAGTTGTTTCTTGTACACTTCCCTGTGGTTATAGACTTACCTTGTCCTCATAGAGTCTACGCATTTTTTTTTTCTTTGTTTTTGTAGTGACAGTAAAAGGTTTTTCTTACTCTAATACTTAGGTTGCATACCCTCTACTACTGGGAACTATACATAGGATGTGTGTGTCCCGTGGGATTACCTTGGTTTAATCCTTGACTAACCTATACTCAAGAACTGTAACTGGGATGATTCAGAGTAGTATTCCTCGGTGATGTTAGGTTATTCTTTAAGATTAATATGATGTCGTTCCCTGCCTTCCTTGCCTTGTTCGTTGAGGGTTTTCTTTTCAAATGATTTCTTGTTTGTAATTTTCACACAACCATTTTTATTTTGTCAAGGAAAGAATATTTTTCATTCAGTTTTTATATGTTTTGATGGTGGGGCTCTTACTGTTATGAGGGTACCCACCAAGACCTTCTGGACCCTTCTCCCTTCTTTCTGGGTTGATTACGAAGTATGGCAATAGGAGGGTGTGGCATTTTGGCCCTGAGTTAAGTATTCGGTAGGCTACAGTCATCATTGTTTCCTTCTTGAGTTTATAGCACAAGGTTATTCATCTATAAGTTTTCTAATGCATTATTGTGTTGGACGAATGCAAGTGTGCCCCTTCCCAACATGGGTTGTAGCCTCTACTCGACCTGGAAAAGGTACTCGGGTTCCAAATAGTAAACCCCTTTCTCTTGTTGAGATCGGGTGTTCTCGAATTCTGTTCATAGTTTGTTCTTTCAAAAGTTAAGAGGTCCTCTGTTCAACCACTGATTCTTTGTATCTGATCACTGAGGGTTTAAACACCTTTTTTTTTAACCCAGTTCCGTTTAAATGTAACATGAAGGGATTCTTGTTTCTTTTATCAAAAGGGTTGTTTACCCCAACTGAAATCATTTTCTAGAGGTCTCGCCAATTTCAACTCTGCGTACTCATATGCATTTGTTTTTTATTGTAAAAAAAAGGATCTAGTTACTGTTTGAACAGTCATACGCCCATAGTCGTTTTATTCATGTATATATTTGACTCTGTTGATATATATATATACGTATACATTTAGCTCTATTTCATTCATTTGTATACGTATCCACTTTTTGTTTGAATTTTTTATACGATGCTATGTATGTAACAATATGCTCTAACAATATGAAAAAAATATATTATATGTGTATAGAATGAAAAAATTTGGGAGTTAAAGAATTTTGGAAACCCCTTTTTGTTTTTTTTTTCGGATGCTAAAACAATCTTTCGAATTGACACCTTTCTGAGGTTTTTTCTTTCCTTGTTTCTTTTCAGAATGGGCTACCCTCTCCTTAGTCAAGGTCTATGATGAATTTAGATATTTTACCTTACAAAAAACCTTTATCCTTTTGTATCCTTTTGTGCATGAAACATTCTTAAGTCTTTATGCTTTCGAAATTCGAGAATTGTTGGGTGTTGTTGTTCGACATTTGAAACCCCGAAAAGCTGAATCCTGAAATCCTGACGCGTTAATTCCACACCCTTTGACTTTTCAGAATTTGGGAATTGTTGTGTTATTTTGTTTGACATTTGAAACCCTGAAAACCCGAATCAAAAAATCCTGAAGTGTTAATTCCACACCCTTTCACTTTTTGGAATTTAGGAATTGTTGTGTTATGTTGTTTGACATTTGAAACCCCAAAAACCCGAATCCCAAAATCCCGAAGTGTTAATTCCACACCCTTTCACTTTTCGAAATTCGGGAATTGTTGTGTTATGTCGTTTGACATTTGAAACCTCAAAAAACCTGAATCCCAAAATCCTGAAGTGTTGATTCCATTTCACTTTTTGGAATTTGGGAATTGTTGTGTTATGTTGTTTGACATTTGAAACCCCGAAACCCCGAACCCCTAAATACCGAAACGTTAGTTCGGCATTCCTTTCTTTTTCTCAATTTCAGAAATTGTTTGTGCTTGATGTTTTGGATTTTGAAATTGTGGGATTTTGAATCCTGAAATGCCGAAATGTTAGTTCCACGTTATTTTATTTTCACAATTAGGGAATTGTCTGTGGTTGATGTTTCAACTTTTGAAGTCGTAGGATTCTGAACCGTGAAATCCCAAAATGTTAGTTCCGTGTTCTTTTCTTTTCGCATTTTCGAGATTTGTTTGTGTTTGATGTGTGGTTTTTGAGGTCGCAGGATTTCGAACCTTGAAATCCCGAAGTGCTGGGGATTTTTTCATTTTTTGAAGTCTGTTCATGTTGATGTTGGACACCTGAACTCGCAAAGTTTCAAACCTCAAAATCCTGAAATGAGGGACCCACCTTTCCTCTTTTTCCTTTTCAGAGGTTTCTATCTGTTGATGTTTGGCTTGTGTACTCGTGAAATACTAAACCCCAAAATCTTGAAGAGCTCGACATCTTTTCACAATTTCAGGAAAATGATGTCTGTTTGTGTCCATCTCTTGTACTCGTGAAACCCTGAATCCTGAAACCCCGAAATGCTGGCCCACAGTCATTTCGTATTTTGGATTTTGGCAAACAATGGGGTCCTTTGTTTTGTTCAGCACTTGTGATCATTGAAACCCGATTGACCTCTATTTTCTTCACAAATCTATAGGAACTTAGAAGAAACTTATTGTTATGGGAACAACTATAATAATTTAATGAATGGACCGGTAAAAGAACGTCGGAGAATCTTCATCCCGGATAGAGGTATGGAAGTAACATACCGTATTAAAATTCAATTGTATTGAAAACATAGGGTAATATTTTTATGTACGGTTTTGTTCATAAAAACCTCAAGGTTGCTTGTATTTTTAAGATTGTGGTAGTGTTATAGGTACTAGCAGATAAGAGAGTAATTATAAAGTTCAGGATCTTAATTAAACATTGAAGTGATGAGTAACTAATCATTATATAGTTCATTATAAGACTTAAGTTGAATGGTAAGGACAGTTGATGACAGTAAGGACTCTAGCAAACCTTCAGACCGAGGCCTTTTAACAAAAAGCTTACTTTCTTGAGATCTCGAAACTTTTCAAGGATAAATGTACAAATACAATTTTTTTTTTATGGTGATTTTTGAGGTACATTACATATGGTATCAGAGCAAAAGTTACAACACTAGGCTTGAACAAGGCCACATTAATTACTTAGTATATATTATGATTTATGAAAAAACTAATAAATCTTGTGGATTATAGACATAAAGCTTTTCTGTTTGGTGTTGAATAATGGTAGCTCAAGAAGGTGCACAAATCAGGGTGGAAGAGAATCCGCAACAAGGACCTCCTGGAGATCCAAGACAGAACAATGATGGAAGCTCACCCATAGAGGTGTTGGAAACAATGAGAAACCTTACTGTTGAACTACAGGTTTTCAAGGCCGACAATGAAAAATTGAAGAAGGCACAATAGGAGTCCTGCTCCATAGTATAGTAACCAAGAAAACCCCAAAAGATGATAACCCTAAGGACGAGCTCAAAAAAAGGGCCTCCAAGAATTCTGGTGCGAAAACAAAAAAAGGAGATAGTTTGTCTGAAGAGACATCTTTCGCTGAAGACAAAACTATACCAGACAAAAAAAGAAAACAAATAGACCACCCTGAAGGAGAATTTAAAAAGATTAAACCAACTACTTTTGATGGAGAGTCCAGGACAAGAGAAGAAGCCAAGGCATGGTAGGTGGACATCAAAAAATACTTCGAAATCTACAACTATTCTAGCAACATGAAGGTCAGAATGGCCATCTACAATCTGAAGGGGAAGGGTGGCATTTGGTGGCAGGACCTAAAATTGGCTAAGGGCCTAAAGGAGAAATAGTTGGAATGGTCTGAATTCAAGAAGTATTTTAAGAAACAATACCTTTTTGAAAGCTATTATGAAAGGAAGATGAAATAATTTTATGAATTATGACTCGGATAAATGACGATGGATGACCTTATAAATAAATTTCTGGAACTACTAAGGTTCATACCATACATCAGAAAGGATAAGGTAAAAATCGAGCTATTCTTAAGCTATTTACCACAGTTCTACAGGGACAAAACTGAGTTTCACAACCCCAAATCCTTGAGTGAGGCATTTAGGAAGGCACGATTGTGCTATGACCAGTATAAACAGCGGGTAGAGTTTCTCAAGACTTGGAAGGATAAGAAATAAAATGGAGTGCACCAGCAGAAGAAGGGATACCAGTGAGCTCCTTATCAGAATGCAGAAAAAGGTTTTCCAAGGAAGCATTTCGACTCCAATCATCCGAATACGCAAGGTAGCGGTAAACCGGTAAACCTGGGAATGAAGAAGTTTGGAGACAACTCCCGCAAGACATTAAAATGTTGGGAGTGTGGAGAGCCTCATCTAAGGAGGAACTTTCCACATCTAATTGCAACAAACAACACTGTTGTCCACAATTTGTAGTAAGCCTCGACAGTGGGATACATAGGGAGAAGTCTACACCGAATAAATGTAGGCATAGATGGTCGACAAGATGACCACGATTCCTGGGTGGTAGAACTCGAAGGTAAAATTCATGATACTCGAATTTATGTTTTAATTGACCCTAGAGCTACATTAAGTTATATTAATGCCGATGTGGTAGAGTTGAATAAACTTAATAAACAAAAGCATGAAAAATCTTGGCTGGTACAACTAGCAACAGGTGCTAAAAGAAAAGTAGTTAACTTTATTTCTGATTTTGAGTTCAACTTAGATGGTCAAAATACAAGGACCAATCTAAACATCCTACCACTAGGATCTTATGATATGATTATCGGGATGGATTGGTTGGAACAACAAAAAGCAGTACTAGACTGTTATACAAAGATACTTAGCTACAAAGATAATTTTGGCACTATTAGAACAACCCAAGGGCTACCAAAACCTGTGTCAATCAGATAAGTTTTAGCCATGCAATTCAAGAAATGTATTAGAAAGGGATGTCAAGTTTACGCCATCCAAGTGACGAATCTTTTAGAAAAAGAAAATAAACCCAAGTTAGAATACTTTGTTGTCCTACGTGAATTCATAGACATGTTTGTTCACGAGATACCAAAATTAACTCCTAGGAGAAATAAATTTCTCCATAGACTTACTACCCATATCAGCCCCCATCTCAAAAGCGCCCTACCAAATGAGTCTACCAGAAATGACAGAATTAAAAATAAAATTACAAGATTTGTTGGACAAACAATATATCAGACAAAGTGTCTCACCATGGGGTGCACCAGTCCTCTTTGTGAAAAAAAAAAAGACGGTACTTTAAGACTATGTATCGATTATAGACAACTAAACTAAGTGACCATTAAGAACAAATACCCCTTACCATGGATAAATGATCTATTCGATCAAGTTGGTGGGGTCAAGATCTTCTCAAAATTGGATTTACGATCCGATTATGATCAAGTTAGGATAAAGGACTAGGACATAAAAAAAAAAAAATTCAAACAAGATACAGGCACTATGAGTTTGTAGTCATACCTTTCGGACTCACTAATGCACCAACCACATTTATCTGCTTGATGAACAACATTTTCAGCTAGAACTTAGATAAGTTCATAGTAGTATTTATCGACTATATTCTGGTATATTCTAAAACGGAGGAGGAACATGATGAACACTTACAAATAGTTCTGCAAACACTAAGGAAACACAAACTATACACAAAATTCGACAAATGTGATTTTTATCAAAAAGAAATACAATATTTAGGACATGTCATTTCATCGGAAGGTATTTCTATAGACCTGGAAAAGATAAAATCTGTCATGGAATGGCGAGTGCCTAAGGATGTGGCAGATATCTGGTCATTCATGGGAATCACTAGATATTATCACAGATTTATAGAAGGGTTTTGCAAGATATCCTACCCTATCACGTCACTACAAAAGAAAAGGAACAAGTTTAACTGGTCGCAAAACTGTCAAGACAGTTTTAACAAGTTAAAAGAATTATTGACATTGACGCCCATCTTGAAGGTAGCAGACCTAGATGAAGACTTCAAAGTATGCGTTGATGCAAGCAAAGAGGGACTAGGTGGTGTTCTAACATAGGAAGGGCACGTGATTTGTTTTGAGTCCCGAAAATTAAAGGAACACAAGTGAAATTATGTCACTCATGACTTAGAATTGGCAGCAATAATACATGCCTTAAAAATGTGGCGACACTATATAATGGGCAGAAAGTTATTACTATTGATGGATAATAGTGGAGTGAAATATCTATTTAACCAACCAAACCTTAATGCAAGATAAGCAAGGTGGCTAGCCTTCTTGAGTGAATTCGACTTCGAGGTCCGACATATCAAGGGTAAGGAAAATGAAGTAGCAGAAGAGTCCATGATTTATTTGAGATAAATATCAGCATGGAAGAAAGTGATCTAGAACAAAGAATAAAAGAGACAATTATCAATGATGGAAATTACACTAAGATTATGGCAGAATTGCAAAACAATATCACAAACTCAGATAAATTAGATATAAGTATCAACAAAAAGGGACTATTGAGATTTAAAAATAGACTTTACATGCCCAGATTTAGCAGAGCTAAAATTAACTATTTTAGACGAAGTGCATAAGAAACCATATTCTGGCCATCCAGGTTACCAGAAAACAATAACAACACTCAGAAAACTATTTTACTGGCCTAATATGAAGGGAGAAAAAACAAAGTATTTGGCTAGGTGCCAAGATTGTCAGCAGGTTAAGGCCGAACACCAGCATCCAGCTAGCATATTACAACCATTACTAGTACTATAATGGAAATGGGATACCATATCACTGGATTTTATAACAGGTTTGCCTAAAACTCAGAAACAAAATGATTCAATCATGGTTGTAATCAATAAACTCAGTAAGTCTGCACACTTTATTCTTGTAAAGTCTACTTTTAAAGCTATCAATATTGTTGAAATATTCATGAAAGAAATTTTTAGACAGCATGGTATTCCTAAAATGGTTGTTTCAGATAGAGATGTTAAATTCACATCCACTTTTTGGAAGGAATTGTTTGCAGGGATAAATACTAATTTAAATTTCAGTATGAGTTATCATCCACAAACGGATGGATAGACCGAAAGGACAAATCAAATCATAGAGGATATGATCCACATGTATATAAGAACAAAGCCGAACAAGTGGGAAGACTACCTACAGTTGGTAGAATTTACATATAACAATGGGTATCAAACTTTGGCTAAATTGAGCCCTTTCAAAATATTGTACGTCAGAAAGTGTACAAATCCAATTAGCTGGGATAACCTGGCTGATAGACTGATGGTTGGACCAGAGATGCTCCAAGAAATGGAGAACATGGTGAGGAAGGTAAAACAGAACTTGAAAGAAGCACAGGATGGACAAAAGAACTATGTGGATCAGAAAAGAAGACACTTGGAATTTCAAGTGGGAGACCATGTTTATTTGAAGGTCAAAGTCCGAAAGAGCTCACTGAAGTTGGGGAACTGTGCTAATATGGCACCCAGGTTTTGTGGACCCTTTGAGATATTGGCTCGAATTGGACCCGTATCATATCATCTTGCACTTCTAGCTAATCTAAGAATTTATAATGTATTTCATGTTTCTTTGTTGAAAAAGTATATTCATGACCCTACTCATATGATTGATTGGAACTTGGTGCAGGTGGAACCTGAAGGCGAGTTCTAGGTGGAACCCCTGTGCATTATGGGTCAGAG